>JAQQSZ010009380.1:0-12788 GCA_028646595.1 Phalanger gymnotis
GGGGGGGATAGAAAAAAATAAAAAATAAGTGATTATAATAATCTGCTGTTTGATAAACCCAAAGACTCCAGATTCAGCAATAAGACTCACTATTTGACAATAATCACTAAAAAAGCTGGAAAACAGTATGGCAGAAATTACACATAGACCGACATCTCATACCCTATGCCAAGATAAGGTCAAAATGGGTACATAATTTAGACATAAGAGAATATATGACAAGAAAATTAGGAGAGCAAAGAATAATTTCCCTGTCAGATCTACAGATAAGAGAACTTATGACCAAACAAGCGATTGAAATAAATTATGCAATGCAAAGTTGATAATTTTGAGTATATGCAATTAAAAAGGTTTTGCACAAGCAAAGCCAATGCAACCAATAATTTGAATGAAAGGAGAAAGTTGGGATACAATTTTTCTATCCATCTTTTTCTGATCAATGCTTCATTTCTAAAATATATAGAGAACTCAGTCAAATTTAAGAGAATACAAGTCATTCTCCAATACATAAATGGTCGAAGGATATGACCAGACAGTTTTCCCATGAAGAAATTAAATCTTTCTATAGTCATATAAAATGCTCTGTATCCTTATTGGTCAGAGTAATGAAAATTAAAACACCTCTGAGAAACCAACTCAGAAATGGCTACTGTGATGAAAGAAAATTTTGGAGAAGATTTGGGAAAATTGGAACACTAATTACTTGTTGATAGACTTGTAAACTGGGCCAACCATTCTGGATATCAATATGGAACTATGACCAAAAGGTGATAAAACTATGCATATCCTTTGTTTCAGCAACAAAACTAATGGGTCTTTATCCCAAAGAGATAATAAAAGGGAAAATATATAAATATTTATGGCAGGTTTTTTATGTTGACAAAAAAATTGAACTTCAGGGGATGTTCATCAGTTGTGGAATGACTGAACAAATTGTGCCATATGAAAGTAATGGAATATTATTGTGCTATAAGAAATTATGGGCAAATCAATTTCAAAGAAATAAAAACAACTTGAAAGACTTACAGGAACTGATATTGAATGAAGTGAGCAGAACTAGGAGAAATGTGTATATAGTAGCAGCTACATTATGTGATGATCAACTTTGATGGTTTTAGCTCTTCTCATCATACTATTATCAGATAAGATTCCTAAAGACTCAAGGTGGAAAACGCTAACCACATCCTGAGAAAAAGCTATGGATACTGAAAGGAGATCAAATCATACTATTATCACTTTTTTCCTCTTTCTTGTGGTTTTCCCTTTTTGTTCTGAGTCTTCATTCATATGGAAATATGTTTAATATGATTATACATGTTTAACATATATCAGATTGACTGCTGTCTAGGGAAGGGGGAAAAGGAGGGAGGGAGAAAAAAACTTGAAATTCAAAATCTTATTTAAAAGTATATGTTGAAACTGCTCTCTCCAAATTTACCAATGATCTCTTAGTTGCTATATGCAATGTCATTTTCTCATTCCCCATTCTCCTTGTTCTCTCTGCAGCCTTTGTCATTGTTGATGACCCTCTCCTCCTTCACATTCTATTTTCTTCAGATTTTTGGGATACTACATTCTTCGTCTCTCTGTCTGCCTATTTTTTTCTCAATCTCATTTCCTGAGATTTCATCCAGATGATGCTTCCTGATTTTGAGTGTCCCTTAGGGTTCTATCCTGGACCTTAGTTAGTTTGTTTGTTTTCTATCTTTCTATATAAATTCATTTGTTGATTTCATTCACTCCAATGGATTTAATATATATTTGCTCACAATTATCAAATCTACATATCCTGCCCCAATATCTCTTCTGACCTTCAATCTTGTGGTGTGAAATGCCTTCAGACATCTCATACTGCATGTTCAGTGGATGTATTAATCTCAGCATGTTCAAAACAGAGATGAAATTCCAGTGGCTCATTATAACACCCTGGATTAAGTAGATAAGATGTTCTATTTGGTATTTAAAGCATTTCAGACATTGATCTCACCTCACCTTTTTAATCTTCTTAAACATTATTCCTCTCCATGTCCCTTATAATTGACAATAATGTACTATTTATTCTTCTTCAAACTCATTATTTAAAATCTTCATTCCTTATTTCTTCACTGGCACTGTGCAACATTGTGGTAGTCTTTCCTATCAGCTTCCTTGGCTTCATTCATAACTTAACTTAAATAGGAAGTTCTATGGCAGAGCTTTGTCCCCCTCTGTCTCCTTCTGTTAATCACTTCTCTCTGAAATTACCTTCCATCTACCCTATATATATCTTTAATATGTACATAGTTATTTCATATTGACTTCCACAATGGAATGTAAGCTCTTCAAAGGCAAGGAGAATGACTTTTGTCTTTTTTTTTTTTTGTATTCCCAGGGCTTAGAACAGCGCCTGGACCTTAGTAGTTACTAAATACAAACTTGGTAAGTGACTGACTAATTATAGCACAGATGTAAATAATTAAAAATGAATATAAATATCCATAGACTGTGAAATTAGAAGACTTTTAAAGATGTAGGAGCACACTTTTTAACTCATTTCATACAAATTTTCTCTCAAAATAAATTTTATATGATTATTTCAAGCCAAAAATTTAAACTGTGCATCTTAAAAAAGTGGGAAGGTATTTAAGTCAAAAACAAATCTCAAATACTGTTTATATCATTTTGTCATTCAGTTATCATCAGCTGCCATGAAAGCATCAAACTTCAAACTTAGCAGTTAATTCATCCTTGAATAAGAGCTGTAATGTTTTCCTAATCTAAAAAGACTAATTGACTTAGAAGTAATGCCTAGAAATGTCATTTGAGAATATGCAACAGAAAGCTATACTCCTGTATTGCATATATACCTAATCATTATATCAGTTTATGCATATTTCTATTTACCCGTTTCTACGGTATCTATCACCATGGTACCCAGACATTCAGACAAAACACTTTCAGCTAAAAATATTACTAGTATAGCCTGAATTAGATTATAGACCAGGGAATGTAGTTATATATTCATCTATACATGTATATATCCAAGTATATGGGAATTATAATTCATATTGTAAAGTATATACATACAAAGAAACATACAGGAAGCATACTTGTGATCTATTCCAAACAATTTGTCAAAGGCTGAGGTAGCACAAAGAATTCAGCACAGAGTGGTAAGTTCTAGGCTTTGAGTGAGGTAAATTTTAAATCCATCAGTCACCAAACCAGATAGAAGTCCTTTTTCTTCTTTAATAATCAATTTCTCTTTACATAAAATGATGATAATAATACACAGAGTACTTTCCTTAAGAGTATGTATGAGATTCAAATGAGATAATAAATGAAATGTGCTTTACAAACTTTAGTTATATGAAAGGTTAGCTATTGTGCTTATCAACAAGGCTGTTATGAGAATTGTATAAGACAATATAAGTAAGTTTCTTTGCAAAGATTCAATTTCTATATAAATGTCCATTATTATCATCCTTGAATATATCCTAATTCATCTTAACCAAAATTCCTAATTTCATTCCTAATTAAGTCTGTGTTTGCCTTTTACGATAGGTAGATTTCCTCCAAGAATCATATTGGATCATTTAATAAATGCCCAGTCATTTTAGTTTCCATGTATGATAACTTGCTATTAATTTTCTACCTTCCACTCAACTTCTCAACCTTAATGTTACCTTGAAAGGCCTTGGACAATGCTTTAGTGGACTTTTCAGGCAGTCTCAGTCAACCAACTACCTAGCCATGTATATTGTTTGAATCTTAATCTTTATTTCTTTGAAAAGTCTATAATCTGTTCTCCCCCCACACCAACAATGGAATTTTCTTCCTGCATAACCTTCCATTTGTGCATGAACTAACCCTGAAACCCACGTACATTATAATTAACATAAGAATACAAGCCTGAAATTCACCCCCTACAGACATTACCATTACCTTTGCCATCTATCCACTTTTTTTCAACTAATAGATGAGGGATTGGGGAGAACAAGTGGTACTGAATATTCACACTAAATTCTTTTATTTCATCATTTTGAAATATGACATCTAAGGGTAGAGGCAGATGGCAAAGCAGAAGAGCACTCAACTGAACTTTCCCAACATTCTCTCCCAAACAACTTTAAAATAATGCCTTTAATCAATTTATGGGCTGGAAGAGGCAACCACAGGTCAGAGTGGGACATTTTTCAGCCCAAATGAAGAGAGTAGGTCAGAAATAGAGATTTCTGACATGAAGGAAGAGGCTCACCCAGAGACAACATGGATAGGAGTATGATGTAAAGAGATAAAGCAGTAACAGCTTTCAGAGTTACTAAGACAGAGACAGTAAGAGGATTCAGACACTGTTCAGAAAGAGATGATAGGATACCCTGTGCTAGCATTAGATATAGGACCAAGCATTCCTTGGCAACGTCATTACTGAAATCCTCTTCTGAGAAAAGATTGAAGGGCAAAGAGAAGTGCTTTTAGTCAACAAAATTGGGTGTCCTGAGGGACAAGTGTTTGGCAACTCCATTGCCTGTAGGAATTTCTAGGTCACAGTTCAAGGACAGAGAGGATCCTTTCAGTCAAGAAGTCATGGAAGGTCTGAGGGGCAGAAAATGTCCAGCACTGAGGAACAATGTAATTTCCAGTCCCAAAGAATCAAGGGCCTTTCCTGGGTGAGGGCTAGAGTACAGACTGATTGAGCAGATGCCCAGATTGAGCAGATTTCCCCAGATGACACCATTTAGGAAACCCTGGAAAATTCCAAACACCAAGAACTAGGTTTGAAAACAGCAGTGTGAAAAACTTGAGATTTGAGACATAGCTCAAACCACCTCCATGTCAGCAACAGAGTTTAACATCAACGAAACATTCCTAATCAACAAACAGGGTGAGAAAATGAGAAAACTTAAAATAAAAAGAACAAGATCATAAAAAGCTAAATTAATGACAAGAAAAATGACACAAAGAAAAATGTGAATTGAACATAAAGCCAAAAAAAATCCTGGAGGAACTAAAAAAAAATAAAAACAAAGAAGAGTGGTAGAGAAACAGACAGGCTAAGGAATTAAAGCAAAGGAAGAAAATTATGAAAAGAAAATTAACAGTTTGTTAAAAGAGACACAAAAAGTGAACAGAAGCTGTAGAACACTGTACACAAGAACAGAATTATTTTAAAGATAATCAACTGTGAAATATTTAGCCACTTTGATTGATACAATGATGAAAGACAATTCCCAAAGACCCGTGATGAAAAATGCTATCTGCCTCCAGAGAGAGAAGTAATATGCACTAAATAAATGTTTAAGTATACATTTTAAACTTTATTTTAATTATTTTATTTTGTTTGTGTGTTCCTTTTCAACAAGATTTATATGGAGATATGTTTAGCATCATCTCACATGTATAATCAAAAAAGTGCTTGACTTTTAAAGGAGGGAGAAAATTTGGAACTTAGTAGTTCAAAAAACACATTTTTTAGCAAATAATTGGCCAGTAATTGATGAAATAAATAAATAATTCATTTACAAAATTGCTAGCTTATAATTTAGAAAATATGAAGTTAATTTGAAAATGTTGTTTCTTTAATGGAAATTTTTATAGATGGAATATACCTTGTAGACTGGGAAAATTCTATTAATTAAAAAAATAATTGAGGAAGAAAATAAAATCAACTAAATTTCTATCTTTCCTCTTGCTTAACAATTTCTTGTGATCTAAACTTTGTAACTGTATGTAAATACATGTAGTCAATGAAATACAATTAGAAATTTTCCTCCCTACTGGATTTGTCAATCTCAGTATAAACTAATTCATAAGTAGAGTACATTAAGAGGTTCGGTTATGATACTCTAAGTTGGTTTTATTTGTTTATTTTAAAAGTATTCTGGTTCATTACTCTGAGCCTAATTTTCTTCATATTTTAGCATTCTTTTAACATGTATTTTTTTTTTACTTGAATGTGCTCTGAATAATGCCAGAGATTGACAGTTGGAGGGAGAGAGAAAGAGAAGGAGAGGAAAGAAAAAGAGAGAGAGACAACAATGGGAAGCAGAAAGGGTTCAATTGTTCAGTTTCTTGCTTCTATCAGTCTAAAAGCAGGTCAGTTTTGAGGTAATTTTTTTTGAAGTTTCAGTTATATTACAGACTCATTTTAACATAGTAACCTGGCAGTTAAAGTTTCTGCAAAAAAAAGAGAAATCCCATAAGAGAGGGGGAAAAATCAACAAGCTTTATTTGACCCAAAATTATTCATAAAATAATTTATGCTTTCAAACTCTTCAGTGAAATATCATGTAAATGTTTAATATTTTATTTTGTATTTGTACATAATAGGGAAAATAAAGAAATCTTTGTACTATATTAGAAGTCATGTTGAAAAACTGTTCACTGATTCCCACTTGAGGGTAGTGTGCCTTTAAGGAGCCACCACTCTACAGAGTATTATTAATTATATGTCTCCTTTTATTGTTTTTAATTCTGCTTTAAACATCACGTTTAAGCAAGTACAAGTTGAAATAGATTGATTCTGTGCTTTGTTTTGTTAATAAATTAGTAAATACCCTTATAGGAAGATTTTTTTTAAATGGAGTCACAGGATTTTATTTTTTTCTTTAAGACATAAAGGAACCTAAAATCTCATAATTGACTTTTTCAGACCCCTGAGACTAATTATATTAAGGAAGGGAACTCAAAAAAGAAGGAAGTACCAGGAGAGAAGTCCCCATTACCAGCCATAGAGAGCTAAAATAACTCATAGTCTGAGGAAATTTCATTCATCCACCTATATTTCTGGAAAAGAGATCTTCCTTTTTGCAAAAAAAGTTTTGAATTGGCCACTAGTCAGCCACCTTCATTTTCCATAGTGAGAATTAATCCACATAAACATAATAAGTAAATGAGCCAACTGTTTTAGTTATTAGGGTGGGACTTTTTATTGTTTTCTCTTTGGTAATAAAGTGGCTTTAATGAGTCTTGCCTTTTTTTGTGAATGGTGCAGGTAAGGCAGAACCCTTTTGTTTTGCAGTGTCTCTCAGCAGTAAAGAATGTTTTATTGAATCAGGAGTCTTTGATGACCAGCTTATGTTAAGGGAAGGCCTTGTTCATATGAGTTTGAGTGGCATCATTGTAATACCCTTTGACCCTGAGACATGTATATAAGATCTGAGGTTGGTGTTTTGCTCTTGGGGGCACTCTCATTGAAAGTGTCGGTGACAAGACTTTATGTTAGCTGATGTACCGCTCCCCCCCCCAACCCCAGCTTTGAAAAACCCAGATGTTGGTGCTGCACTCTCCAGTAACTACTTATATTGTGATTTTGTCAGACAGAAATCTGTCTGTTGATCTGTTTATAATGTATGCTTGTAATTTGTTTGTATTTGCTCTGAAGTTCAGAGTGCTGGCTTTTCCTCCTGAAAAAAGGGAATGGTATATATATATATGTTTAATTAAAGTGACATTGTTAACACTTAAAGTTGCTTCCCTTGGAAAAGCAGAGCAAAGAACATGTGCTGGCAGCCATTATCTGTGCAGGTGTTACTGGTCTTACACGCACACAGCAGGTGCTACCAACATTGTTGTTACACCAAAAACAAGTCATTTCTTTGTTTTTAAATCTATGGGAAAAATATGCAAGGAACTAGTTTTCTATTAATGATAGATGTCCCAAATGTCATGAAAGCATTTAAAAAAATTGTAGTATTTTCAAGAAATTTAGCTTTTAGAACATAATCAGGGTTTTTCCTGCTTAGTTTGTTTTTCTTTTGTTTATTTTAAAATAAATTGATACATATCTTTCATCAACACTTCTCTGGATTACTACATTCTTTACTCATTTTTCAGTCCTGTCCTACACTTCAAGATCCCTTTTATGGTTTTCTTGGCAAATATACAGGAGTAGATTGCCATTTCTTTCTCTAGTTCATTTTACAGATGAGGATACTGGGGCAAACAGTGTTAAATGTTTTGGCCAGTCATGTAGCTGGTAAATATGTAAGGTAGGATTTGAGTTCACAGAGAGGTATCTTCTTTATTCCAACCCCAGCACTCTACCCCCTGTGTCATCTTGCTGCCTGGATTACTGTTTGGAACCTCTTAGTTGCTCTAAAGTTGGGGGGGGGCGGGAGTCAAAATGGCAGTGGGAAAACAGGGACTCACTTGAGTTGTCCCTCAAATCCGTCCAATCACCAGTAAAAAATGACTCAAAACAAATTCTAGAGCTACACAATGCAAAAAATGACAGACTGAAAAAAGTCTCCAGACCAAGACTACCTGGATGTTTGCCATGAAGGATCTATCACATTGTGCTTGGAGCAAGGCATAGCCCAGCATAGGCTGAGCCAGGACAGACCAAGCCCAAGCAGACCAAGTAGAGCAGGCCTCAGGTCCCTGAATAACTGAGCTGTGGTGGCTTACAGACTTCCCAACAAATAAATGCCAAAGACAACATAGCAGATCAATGGGAAAACTTTTGGACCTGGGTAAGAGAAGGGCTCAGTCTGGGCCCAGCGTGGGGTTCAGAGATGGCTTCAGCAGCAACAGTAGAAGCAACAGTGGCAGCAGCCACTTCTGGACCTCCAGGCCCACAGACAATAGGGGAAATCAAGTGGCTGATCAGAGTGGGACTGCAGGTATCTCTTTGCTGGCACTGAAGTGGGCTTTTCTTGCTTTGCCATACTCAGATCTGGGTTGTAGTGCTAGTTGATGGTCCTTGAGGGAGGAGGAGTGCTGTGGTGGCATAGCATGTAGTGGCTGTGGAGAGGGAGTCCTCTTGTTAATTATACAGAAGAAAGGAGTAATTGCACTCATAGACCAGAGCATAGGCCAGGAGAAGAGTATCATATCACTTCAGAATAGAAGTAGCTCTGAAAACAGCAGGATAAAACCCCTAAAGCCTGGGATAGAGCACTCTCTACTCTGGGAGAAGTCATACCCTGATAAACAGCTCAAAAGCCAAGTAATTGCCTAGGAAAATGAGCAGACAGTGTGAAAGGAATCAGACTATAGAATCTTACTTTGGTGATAAAGAAGATCAAAACATATAGCCAGAAGAACTAAAAAAAAATGTCAAAGATCCTACACCAAAAACCTACAAGAAAAATATGAACTGGTCTCAGGCCGTGGAAGACCTCCAAAAGGATTTGGAAAATCAAGTAAGAGAAATAGAAGCAATAATGGGAGGAGAAATGAGAGTGATGGAAGAACCTCATGAAAAATGAGTCAATGGCTTTGTAAAGGAGAGTCAAAAAATACTGAAGAAAATAATATCTTACAAAATAGACTAACTGAAATGGCAAAAGAGGTCTATCAAGCCAATTAGGAGAAGAATGTCTTAAAAAGCAGAATTGGCCAAATAGAAAAGGATATCCAAAAGCTCTCTGAAGACAATAATTCCATAAAAAAGTATAATGGATCAAAAAGAAGATAATGACTTTATGAGAAATCAATAAATTATGAAACAGGATGAAAATAATGAAAAAAATAAAAGACAATGAGTGACATCTCATTGGAAAAACCACTGACCTGGGGAAAGATCTAGGAAAGAGAATTAAAATAAAATTATTGGAGTTTATGAAAGTCATGATCAAAAAAGTGCCTAGACATCATATTTCAAGAAATTATCAAGGAAAACTGCCCTGATATTCTAGAACCAGAGGGTAAAATAGAAATTGAAAGAATCCACCTTTGCCTCTTCAAAAAATTCCAAAAAGAAAACTCCCAGGAATATTTTAGCCAAATTCCAGAGTTCTCAGGTCGAGGAGAAAATACTGCAAGCAGGCAGGCAGAAACAATTTGAGCATTGTGGGAACACAATTAGGATAACACAAGATCTACCTTAAGGAATCAAAGGGCTTGGAATATGATATTCTGGAGGTCAAAAGAGCTAGGATTAAAACCAAAATCACCAAGTCAACAAAATTGAGCATACTACTTCAGGGCCAAATATGGATTTTCAATGAAATAGAGTACTTTCAAGCATTCTTGATGAAAAGACCAGAGCTGAATAGAACATTAGACTTTCAAATACAAGAATCAAGAGAAGCATGGAAAGGTAAACAGGAAAGAGAAATCATAAGGGACTTACTAAAGTTGAACTTTTTACATTCCTACATGGAAAGATGATATTTGTAACTCATGAGACCTTTCCCAGTATTTGGGTAGTTGAAGGGAATGTACATATATATCAACAAAGGGCACAGGGTGAATCAAATATGAAGGGCCAATATATAAAAAGTAAAAAAAAAAAATTAATCGGTGAGAGAGGAATATATTGGGAGAAGACAGAATGGCATAAATTATATCACCTAAAAGTGGCAAAGAAAAGCTCTTATAATGTAGGGAAAGAGGTAGTAGGTGAAAGGGAATGAGAGGAACCTTTCATCAGATTTAGCTTAAGGAAGCAATGACATAGACACTCAATTTTGTATCTTACCCTACAAGAAAGTAGGGGGGCAGGGGATAAGAGGGTGGGGGATCTTATAAGGAAGGGAAGATTAGGGGAGGGGGTAGTCAAAAGCAAAATCTTTTGCAAAGGGACAGGGTAAAAGGAGAAAATTGCATAAAGAGGGACGGGATAGGATGGAGTGAAGTTATTCTTTTACAACTTGACCATTATGAAAGCATAATACATTTAACATGTATAACTTATATTGAATTTTTTGCCTTCTCAAGGTGGGTGAGGAGGGAAGAAGGAAGAGAATTTGGAACTCAAAATTCTAAAATCAAATGTTAAAAATGTTTTTTTTTATATGCAACTGGGAAATAAAATATACAGGCAATGGGGGTATAGAAATGTATCTTGCCCTACAGGAAAGTAAGGAGAAAAGGGATAAGGTGGGGTAGGGGAGTGGAATGATAGAAGGGTGAGCAGACTTGAGAAAGGGCAATCAGAATATATGGTATCTTGGAGTGGGGGAAGGGAAGAGATGGGGAGAAAATTTGTAACTCAAAATCTTATGAGATTGAATGTTGAAAACTAAAAATAAATTTAAAAAAACAATTTTTAAAAAAGACAAAAAAAATACAAAGACCAACAACTTTGAAAGAAAAAAAATATTCTAAAGTCTCTCTCTGTCTCTGTCCCTCTCTGTTTCTCTTTCTCTGTCTGTCTGTTTGCCTCTCTTCAATCATCCTTCATACAGATTCCAAGTTTTCCAATCACAGGTATGATCACATCACTCCAAAATTTGCAAAACTTCAACACCTCATTGTTAGCTGCAAGATAAAATACAATTTCCTTAACTTTGCATTTAAAGGCATCCACAATTTCATTTCAAATTAATCTTTTTGATGCCTGAAATTAACATCTTTTCTTCTACTTTAATTCATTTTACAGGCCATATTTCAGTGCCAAATATACTCAGTCTTCATCTTAGACCTCTCAAAATGCTTCTCAGCTCATGCATCACCTGGTCCTTGAATCCTGTATTGATACTTAGCTGAAGTAGCTCTATCCTCAAATATTCTTAGTGTATATTGACCACATCTTTCTTCTGCCATCATCAAAGTCTATTCAGCATATTCATATGTACATATTTTTCAACCTTAAAATAAGGAGAGAGATATTATTGTTTGTAACACATGTGTTGAGCACAGTTCCTCACATAACAGAATTTAAAATTTCTGTTAAATTTAATTAAATCAAATTCTTTCTACAGGCCAATAGCATTTTCAAAATGTGATGGCAACTCTCAAATCTCTCTGCTTTCATTTGAATGGAGTGAAAGAAGTGCAGGATGTAGTATGCTGAACTGGTATACTTACTTAAACTGGATTCTGAATCAAAAATATACATAAAAGCCATGTAAAATTAGGAAAGTAACTTAACCTCTAGGGACTCTCAGGCAACTTTCTAAAAATATAAGTCCCATATAATACAAACTCCTTGAGGGTAGAAATTCTTTTACTTTCTTCTCTCTCTTTCTTTGTAAATACTAAATTAATACATATTAATTAATCAATCTTAAGACAATTGCAGATTTGCATAGAATAATTTGTTTCCTATAGCAACAAAATTATAGATCTGGGGGGGGAGATTGGGTTAGAAAGAGGAAAGGGAGAGAAAAGGGAGAAGGAGAGATAGGAAAAGACAGAAAGGAAGAAAAAAGAAGAAAGGAAGATGGTAAGGAAGCAGAGAAGGAAGGATGGAAGAAAGGAAAGAAGGAAGGAAGGAAGGAAGGAAGGAAGGAAGGAAGGAAGGAAGGAAGGAAGGAAGGAAGGAAGGAAGGAAGGAAATAAGTAGGGAAGATGTAGGGAGGGAAGAATGAGGGAAGAGAGAGGGAGAGAGGTAAGAAGGAGGGATAGAAAGAAGTGTGAGCAAGGTACAGAGACAAAGAGAGGAGGAGGAGGAGGAGGAGGAGGAGATGAAGATGATGAAGATAAAAAACAATTGAATTAGAGAAGCAAAATCACAGCCTTTAAAAGGAGTTTACAAAAACTGCATCTAATGATCCAGCTGTAATCAAGAACTTTTAAAGGTGGAGTATATATGTGTCTGGACATGATTAGAAAGTTGTGACTATGAATTATATTTATAATAATTATGATCTAATTAAATTTTATCTTCTGTGTAGTTTTGGCAATATTACTTGAATATCCTGTCTTTCAAAATGTTTCCTGATTTCACCTTCCCCTTTATGCTGAAGATCTCAGCTATTGTTCAAAGTTCTTCAAAAAAATTGGTCCTTTTTGAACTGCCCTTTATATCAGTTGGAAATACTTCGTTACTTATTTCACAGTTATGGCTTTCATCTTTCAGCTATTCCCAAAATTTGAATCTTAAGCTCTTGAAAACACTAATTTATGTGGTTTTGTGT
>JAQQSZ010009381.1:0-12788 GCA_028646595.1 Phalanger gymnotis
CTTATTCACAATATACCCATGACCCAATATACCATCCATGACCATATGATAAAGAAATTATGTAGATGGGCAGAAGGAAACCCATTTTTAATGTATCTTGGGGGACAGGGATAATGTCTATCTTTTCTGCCAAACAGAATTTTTTCATAGGTAGCTCCTTTTCGAGGGTTATGACTCAAATCATAGCTTTATGGGAGGAGTGCAAGAGGAACCCTGTCATCCCCCCAAAATGGTTAAAGGGTATCTACGTGTAGTCTTCATCTGCCATCTGATCATTTGTCACTTGGGTAGAAAATATAGACTTTTGGAAGCTGAAATAATTTGTAGCCTCCTTTTGGGATGATGGGACTTTAAATATAGGAAGCAGATAGGATTAGTATCAAGAGAATCATAAGAACAGCCAATTGTTATATAACACTTTGGAGGCAGCATAGTATTATGGAAGCAACATTGGCTCAAGCCAGACTTGGACAGGGTACTGCCTCTCTCTCTCCGTACCTGGGTGACCTTAGACAAGTTACTTAATTTCTTGGGGCCTCTTGTCCTCATGAATAAAATGAGGGGTTGGACCAAGGCACTTTCCACTTCTAAATCCACAATCGTTGTCTTTATGGTTGCAGTGAGCCTTGTACTGGTTATGCCATTTAATCTGCAAAGCTCCCTTCAGTTTAGGCAGTGCTAGAAAAGGCAATGCAAGGATTATAATTCTCATTATCAATGTAAGGAAAGTTTGTATACTTCCCAAAACCTGAGTCTTATCAGTATAAATGCTATTCTAACCACCAAGATGCCCTCTTTGAAATGGTCTACTCTTTGTCAGGACTGCAGAGGGCAGCTGGTGTGCAGTGGACAGGATGCTAAGCTCTGTTTCAGGAAGATCTGAATTCAATCTTAGTTAATTGCGGACAAATCACTTAACCTCCATTTGCCTCAGTTTTCCTACCTTTAAAATGGGGTTAATAATATCATCTACTTCAATTGTTCTGAAGATCAAATGAAGTAATATTTGTTTTAAAAAAACCTTAGCACAATGCCTAGAACAGTAGGTGCTCTATGACTTACTTAGCAGGAATTCTTTATGAATTTCTGTAATAAAAAAAATCCACTGGTGGCCAGTTTTTTTTTCATTTTGAATAACTATGAATTTAGCTAAACTGAATTTCAAATGTCAAAAAAAAGTCATATAATATATATCAGATTGCTTACCATCTTGGAGAGAGGGGACATAATTTGGAACTCAAAACTTAAAAAAAAACAGTAATGTTAAAAATTGTTTTTAGATGTAATTGGGAGAAAAAATAAAATAGTATTTTTTAAAAGTCCACGCCTAGAATGTAAGTCCCTTGAAGAACAGAACTGTTTCACTTTTGTCTTTATGTCTCTAGTGCCTAGCACAGAGCCTGACAAATAATAGGCATCTAATAGATGCATATTGATTGACTGACTGCTAGGCTTTCTTGGGTTTAACATTCTGCCACCTTAATAGAACCTGCCTTAGACTTGAGTTCTATTGGTATAATATAGGAGTGCCTACATGAAGTGATGAGATATCAGAGAAGAAATTTTGGGATGGCTGAGAAAATCAAATGGTTGGGGCACAAACCCATCAAGAGCAATGGAAATAGACTAAATTATTCAGTATTGAGCAAAGAAGGTAATGAAATGATGGTCTTCAAAAAAGGCAGGTCAAATCAACAAACATGTATCAAGCCCTTACCACATGTTGAGTACTGTGTCAAGCCCTGAAAATATAAATATAAGGAGAAAGAAGGCTAGTCAAGGGTTATTGTTCAATAGATGATGACAATCTTCTGTTTAATCTCACTAAAGACAAGCCAAGAAGATACTGAATTTTTAACTGTAATTTAAATCAACAGAAAAAAAACAGGAAATGTTTGAGTTGAGTAAGTCATGCAGGTTGAATACATAACAGATGAATTGCCCAAACACTATACTGATACCCATGGAATATTAAAAATCTTATAGAAACATTTCCAGCATGTTAGGTAGGTCTTGTACTTAAGATTTGTGCAAAGACAGAGAAAGAAAAATTACATAATAAAAATGTTTAAAGTGGTCACAATCTATACCTTAGGAAAGAGTATGTTGATTATCAGAGGAGTCACAGGTACATTGAAATTTTGAACTATTTTCAAGGTAATATACCATCTCTCTTTTGTTCTCCTTATCTTCCTTTTAACTTTTGTATCTCCATATTTAATACTTTTTCCTTCTATATCCCCTTTAGATATGTACATATTTCAGTAAATCTGTGGATTATCATTGGCCCCATGTTTAATTATAGCTACTTATTTCGTGGTTCCATTAAAGAATGTACTTTAAAGGAACAGAAAATTGGATTAATCTCCTAAGAAACCTAATTTTAACTTAGCAGTTCCAAAGCAAGTCCTGTTGGTATTAATCACATAGCAGTGTCGTAAAAAAGTCTCTATTAATTATCAAAATAAAGACAGAGAAACAGTTAATTAAACATGGCATAATTTTGCAGTCCTTTGACTGAGAACAGTATCAATATTGGAAATGACATTTCCAAGTACTATCTGCTGTTCTCCTTCCTGGGACCCTCACTTTTACTTCTGTCTCTCCAGATTTGATTTAGTGAGGTTCCTTTTACTTCTATATCCCCTTATATATTTCTTCTTATTCCCTTTTTTATCAAAAGGATAGCTTATATTCTCTCTTCTACCATCTTACTTTTTCATTCCTGCTATGTTATGTTAAGCAATGAAAGCAACTCTTGCTGAGCTAAAATATGCCAGAAAGAAATTCAGTTGAGAAGTGATTTTTTTGTCACAAAATTTCTTTTCAAAAGTTCAATCGGGCCTTGTCAAATTAAGAGAACAATAGAAAGCTATGTTATATTGCTAACATATGACAAAAACACCTTTGGATAAAGAATGTGTTTCAGTGTCCACAGTGAGACCAAGGAAAGGAATGAATTCCTCTGTCTGAAATGTCATTTTCCACAAATGAAGTTCAGTGCTTATTTTTTTTCCCTGACATCTAAAGGGCTTCTACTTTCCCTTCTCCCTTAGAATCAGAGGAAATTAAGCATGGGAAAGGAAAGGGCAGCAGGCGATTTTTAGAATACTCTAAAAGTCGTGTAGCAAAGTGATGATTTTTTTTATTAAAAACTCTTATTATATTTTAGCATTACAAGTGCTCAAACAGGCTTTTGCACAGAAGAGATGGAGCTTTACAATTTTTAAGAGCTGAGGCAGGAATTTACTGAAAGCCATCATTGGACTCCATATCTAGGGAGAGGATCCCCATCAGCATTTAAAGGTTTAAAAGCTTTTCTTGAAATTGCCGATTTGAGCTTTGAGGATAACTTTGATGGGGGAGAAAAGCAGCTTTTATGTATTTAAAAATACTCTAAAGAAACCGACATCATAACCAACCTTATTCACCATGATGCCATCCCTCACTCTCTTTAATTCATATATAAGAAAAAAAAATCAGAGAATTGTCCACAACTAGACCACTTTTTTTCTGACCTTGTCCCAGTTTTTCATTTAGGAGGGAGAAAAAAAGAGAAAGCTATTCATTTTTATGACGGAAAACATCATATTGGTGACACAAAGCAATTCAGAATGAAAATTTGTGTGGAATTGAAATTTTGGGTCTTTTCTTAAAATGTCATAGAGAGGAAAGAATACCCAAACCATCCAGTTTTGTGGCCTATATCTAAAATCTTCAAGGTCTGTCAGCATGCCTAGATGTGTCCTACTTAAAAAAAAAGTCATGAACCTAAGTTTGTTTCATGAACAATGTACGTGGCATTTTTTCTATCCCAGGCAATAAATAAAAGTACTAAAATGCAACAGTTGGTTTAATGATTTTCAAGTCTCTAAAATTCTGTAAGTCTACAAATTCATGTGTGTAGTTCTTTAAATAGGATATACTTAAATATATTTTAAAAAGATTATAGATATAAGGGGAGAAAGGCAATAAAGAGATGATATTCAGAGAGAAAATGAAGAAGGGAAAAAAATTTAAAAATAACTGAAGAAGAGAAGGGTGAAAGAGGAAAAAGAACAGTAAAGGTGGAGAGAAAAGAGGAAAGGGGCAAAAACAAGGTAGCTAAGTGATGCCGTGGGCAGAGTGCTCAGCTTGGAGTCAGGAAGATAGCTTCAATTCCTGCTTCAGATACGTGCTACCCATTGGATTTGGGGGCGGGGCACCTCACTTTGCCTCATCTGTAATGTGATGAAATGGGATTTAATAGTCTTTTAGATCTCTTCACTGTATATCTATGATTCTATGAAGGTAGGAGAAGAAAAATAGACATGGAAATGAAGAGGAGGAAGAAAAGAGAGGTGAGGTGGCACAGTACGGCAAAAGGAGCATTGGATTTGATATGAGAAGTTCTGAAATCCAATCCTGTCTTTGCCACTATGTGACTTAGGCAAGTCACTCCATCGCTTTGGGACTTTCAATTCTAAATTTAAGGTCCCATCATCTCCTTGGCATCACTTCTTAAAACCATAGTTCAATTTAAATATCTCTTAAACGCCAACAGCATACCAGGCACTGACCTAAGTTCTGGGGATACAAAGATGAAATTGTTTTCAAGGAGTAAAATCTCAAAAGCACAGGAAAGGAAGGGTTGCACAGAAATAATTCTGATACTAGAAATGATGTCTTGAATGTAAGGAGAAGCTCCAGGCAAAGTTCCATGAGAAATAAGAGATCACTCTCAGCTGACAGTATTATCAGAAGATTCACCACATCAGAAGCTACCATCTGAGGTTGGGTTTTCAGGACAAAGTAATTTCAAGGGATCGAAATAGTGATGTAGGAGAGGAATATATTTCATTCTACGTATAATTGAAAGTATCAATAAGCCAAATATCTGTTGAGTTGAATTTGAAATCACAGAGATCAGAAAAGGTCAGGTAAGATTAGGGTACAATGTGCTCATTGGTTATGATGGCAAGTGAAGTGGGACTTTTTCTTTGGTTCTTTTTTTTTCTTTTGGCACTACTATAATCAAGTGCTTTTGATCGAATCTTACCTTTGTTTCGATCAAGAGTATTTGATTGAATCAAGAGTCTTTGATGACCTCCTTAAGTCACAAGAATGCCTAAGTCACATGAGTTTGAGTCACATGGTTATGACATCTTCTGACCCTGAAGAATTGTATATGGATTCTGAGGATAGCATTTTGCTTTGGGACTCACTCATTGGAAGAGTGTTCCTGTGATTTTGCCAGACAAGACTCTGGATAGCCTCAAGGAGTCCTCCAACTTTGAAAACCCAGATGTTGGTGCTTTTCTCTCCAGTAATTATGTATGTATTGCTGTGGACAGACAGTTAGAAACCATGCCTGCTGATTTGTGTTATTTGCTCTGTATAACTTCTGCTCGTAATTTCTGTTTGTGTTTTCTCTGAAGTTCAAGGTGCTGACTTTTTCCCCTGAACTAAGTGAATGATATATGTATGCTTAATTAAAGTAAGATTGTTAACCCCTTAAAGTGGCTTTCCTTAGAAAAGCACATCAAAGAGCCTGTGCTAGCAGCCCTCCTGTGTGCTGGTGTTATTGGCCTTAAACCTCCACAGCAGCTGTAAGCAGCATTGTTGTCACATTGGTTCAGCTCTGCAGAAACATGAAAGATAAATTGGAACTGCAAGAAGGAAAAACTTGATTTGCTCTCTCTTTTTTTTCTTTTTTGTTTTTGTTTCTTCTTTCTCATGGCTCATTCCATTGGTTATTATTTTTTTTTGCAACTTGATTATTTTGAAAATAAGTTTAATGTGAAGGTATATGCAAAACCTATATCATATTACATGTGGTCTTGGGGGGGGAGGGGGGAAGCAGGGGAGAAAATTTGAAACTCAAAAACTTGTGGAACTGAGTGTTGTAAAATTTAAAAAAAATAAATAGGAAAACCTTGAATGGTAGGATAAAAAGTTTATATTTTATTCAATAGGCAATGGGAAGCAGGAATAAATTCAAATTTGCAGGAACAAGAGCCATCCCAAATTGATAAATATTCAATCATATGAGCAGTTAGTTTTCAAGGGAAAAGAAAAACCATAGCTATCAATAATCATATTAAAAAAACCACTCTAAATCATTAATATTTAGAGATAAGCAAATTAAATGACTCTGAAGTTCTCCCTTAAATCTATCTATAAGAGGGAGAAACCTCTCACACACAAAAAAAAATAATAAATGTTGGAGGGACTGTGAGAAAACAGGCACATTGATGGACTACAGGAGAGCTGTGAATTAATCGATTCTGCCATTGGAAAGCAATATGGTGATATCCTATACATAGGAACAGGTCCTATGTGCACAACAATATTTATAGCTATTTTTTTCAAAGAATTGGAAAATAAAAGTTTACCCATCAGTTGGAAAATGACTAAACAGATTATGGTAAATAAATGTAATGAAATACTATTGTGCTGTTAGTAATGAAGAAAGAGATTGTTTCAGAGACACCTGGGAAGAATTCTAGAGACAATTTTTGAACAGAGGAATGGTGTAACTAGAATGATACATCAGAAATATCATGAGCTATTATGGAAAAAAATAGATTAGAGAGGGCAAAGACTAGAAGGAAGAAGACAAGAGAGAAGCCATTTATAATAGTTTACTTAAGAGGTGATTTGACCTGAACTAAAGGGGTTATAAACACGTCGACATGTCTGATTGATTTCTTGAATTAAACAAAAAAAAATAGTTCCTAACTACTGAAAAAAAAATTATTCCAAGTGCCTTCAGGTGTGAGAAAGTCAATGTCTCTCATATTGTTATATAAATCACCAAGCCCAATTCCCTTATACTACTGAGTAGTAAACCAAAATCCACAATGACAAATTATCAGCTCAAGGTCACCCAGTAGCAGGAATAAACCGTGACCTCAGGTGAGAATAAGTGTCTCACTACAGCACACTGAATCTCAGTTCCCATGTTGAACTTTATCCCCTTTCTAACAAATGCCCACAGCTCACTGGCCTCACTCACGATGGTGACAGAGAAATTATTCCTCGAGGAGCCTTCAAATTGAGGTTTGTACAATCCAACAGAGAATGAGTAAGTGACTCCAATACTTCAAACCAATGTTAGGGGTGACTTTTCCCGAGAACCAATGAAAATGCTTTTTTTGTGGTAGAATAAATATATACAATGTTCATTATCCAGTGCCAAGGCTGGCCAGAGACAGAACTGCTCTCAAAAGATGGAGACTCAATCCAAAGTATACCCAAAGACCCCACACCCAGGTTCTCAGGTTGGAGGAGACTAGATCTCATCTGGAAGACGAATTAAATTTATTCTATCTGATCTACAAGAGAATAAGCAGGGACAAGTAGAGATTGTGGAGAAGTAGACTTAAGCTTGATGTTGGGGAAAATATCCTAATAATTAGAGTGCCTGAAAGTAGAATGGGATACCTTGGGAGTGGTGAAGAGAGGGGAGGAGATTGGCTTCTCTTCACCAAATGGATTAAAGTATGGACTAGAATGGAAATGCCTAACTTTTCGTATACCTTGAACCCCTTAGTTAGTCTGGTGAAGCTTATGGACCCCATCTCAGAATAATCCTTTTAAATGCACAAAGTAAAATCTGAAGGATTGCAAAGGAAACAAATTATATTGAGATGTACATAGCCAGGTTTTTTTTTTTTAATATTTTCAACAACCCAAGGTTAAGAGCTGCTGTTCTACAGGAAACGGTTTTTTTTTTGTTTTTTGTTTTTTTCAAATAAAGTCCCTTTCAAAATCCTGAAGTTTGTGATTCTCTGGCATTCTATATGGTACAGTATGGTAGAGCATTGGGCCTGGAATCAGGATGACCTGAGTTCAAATCTATGTCCAAAAATTACCAGCTGTGTGATCCAGGGTAAGTCAACTTCCATTTGTCTCAGTGTCCTTATCTGTTAACGAGGCATAACAACAGCACCCACCTCCCAGGACTGTTGGGAGGAGCAAAGGAAATAATTGTAAAGCCCTTAGCACAGTACCTGGCACAGAGTAGGTGCTGCTATTATTAGATACTGCATTATTGTTAAAGAGCTAAATCCATCTGGGGCAGTGGAGGGGTGTGGCTGCTAGAGCCCCCCACCAGGAGGCGGTAACATCTCAGTGCTAATACTACCTCAGACATTTACTCCTGGGCAAGTGACTTGTGATGTTTCAAAAATTTGAGAGACATCGTTTCTGTCTAATTAAGCATTTTATTAATAATGCTAGCATATCATTCATAAAAGAGGTCAGTGGTACTCTTCAATGTCAAAGACCCCTGTGACAGTGGGCTCACAACTTATATGCCCTTAGAAGGGGGGGGAGGTTCCTGAGGGTGGCAATCGACTCTGATTGGTTAACGGTTAATGAGAGAATGATGAATATTATAATGAGAGGTGGACCTAGTCTGATGAAGGGCTGGGGGAGAGGGGTTATAGCTTTTATTATGTCATTTACTTCTAAGTTACCCCCAGCTTTGGGCAATCTAAATGAAGAATTTATCTCCACCCAAACCCATGTAGAACACATTGGTCAGGAACTCACCTAGATAAGATTCTTCGTAAGGTTGGGTGGAATCTGACCAAGATTGAGAATGTTCAAACAACGAGCTTTTAAAATGAGGACTTTTGAGAAAAAGGGGGAACTCTAGATCTCCCCAATCAGTGGTTATTAATAATCATTTCTCACACACTTAACCACTGTATGCTTCAGTTTCCTCATCTGTAGAGTATACTAGCACTTATCTTCCCTTGAGGGGGTGAGGATAAACTGAGATACTACTTGTAAAGCACTTTGCAAATTATGAAGTGTTATGTAAATGCCAGCTGTTATTAAATTAGGTGCTCAGATACAACCATACACCAACATCAGGGATGTGGTTTTTGTCTGAGGTACAAGACTAACCACAGAACCAACCCAATGTTCACTCGGGGTAAGAATCACCTGGAGCCAAGATCCATCTTTCCCCAAGACCTGTTTGAATTACTCGCATGGTCACTCAACTAGACATGAACTACACCAGCATCTAACAGAGGTTATCGATTGTTTATTGGAGTGGGAGAGAGCATTCTAGTGTTCCCTTCTCCACTTCAAACATAGACCTCACACCCACTTTTTCCATCTTTTGTATTTCTGTCTCAACGATCTACTTGCCAAATATAACTGTGTAGTTGATATGTCAGACAGGGAAGATGGTATAAGAACTATTTCCCTGAATCAATCCTTTTTTTTCCCCAAGTGAAAATGGCATCAATTTGGGATTAAAAGTTCACAAGAGGGCATTGTAGACACTGATTTCAGTATTTCAACAACTTATGATCAAAAGAGTCTCTTCGAAAACTACAACTGCAAAGTATGTCATATAAGTTCCTATAGGTCTCAGCCATGAATCACATCTAAATTGGTCCCAGAGGCAAAATAAATTATTCTTTCAGGTTTGATTTACTTTTGCTAGTAATTGTAATAATTTACAAATGAATTCCTTTGTGTGCCTGTTACTTAAAAAATAAGCCCATGTTGGAGGAAAAAAAAGCCTTAAGATGGTAGTTGTGTTTTTTTTATCCCCAAGTGGGAAAGAAAGAAAGAAAAAGAAGGCAACGCTATAATAGTGACAGATGGTTATTTTAAATCGGCTAAAATATTGAAGCAAGAGGTGTTTAGGAGATGATGGTGGAGGGGGAAAATAATGCTTTCTGTGTTTCATCTGCCATGTACTCCTTTATGTTAGGCATTCAAGTGTTTTCAGTATTACAACAGCAAACTATCAGAGGAGAATGTCAAGGGCCAGAAAGCAAACATTTGAGCTTGACTCCCAACGTTTGCCCGCTGGGTTACTGTCTTTATCTCTTCTTTGGGACAATGAGTTTATCTTTTTCTTTTAGTCAGAAGTAGGGGGAGGGTTACTATTTACTTCATTGTCCATACCATCAGCTCACTTGTGGTTCTATTTTTGTAGTGGTTTGATTTAATGGCCACAAAGTGGGGAGGGCCTCAGTTTTACTTGGAAGCTCTTCTTTTTTTAGATGTGTAAATGAAATTAGGGATACCCAGAGGAACTTTTTCAGATTTATAAGGATGCAGGGAAAAAACAGAACATTTGGTTAGATCTTTGTCTCTGTCTTTCTCTCATTCTCTGTCTTCATACAAATATAATGGAAACATGTTATTTTCATACACAGGATGAAAACAAGATGTTTCTTTTTTGAAATAAAGACTTTGGGGACTTGAGTGGAAGGGCCAGGGTATTCTCCAGTTTTTTTTGTTTTATCTGCTGTTCCCAGTACTGCCCATCCTCACGTGACTCTCAGTCCTTCAGATATCAGTTCAAGCACCACACTGCAAATAAACCCTTTCCTTATTCACTTCCAGCTGCTAATGCCCCACATAAATTAGCATTCCCTTATTTTGTATGTGCTTCTGTATAGACCTACAGGTGGAGAAGTTGCCTTCACTGAGAGAATATAAGGTAATGGAGCTCCTGCACTTAGCCCAGTGCCTGGCTCATAGTAGGTATTTGCTAACTGTTGATCGATTGATTGAGGGCAGAGATTGCATAATTTTTTTTCCTTTATTCTCAGAGTTTAGGATAGTGTGTGGTATGCAGTAAGCACTTAATAAATGCTTTTTGCTTGATTACATATATATTTAAACATATAGGTATGTCTCTATGTATATTATGTGTATAAAATATATATGTAAATATATAGACACTAAGACTTTACTTTCTCAGCTATTTTCCCATGAAAAATAAAAATAATGATCCACCCAGACCAATAGATATATATTTTCCTTGACAGAGAGACTAAAGGACTAACAGGACCATAGTATGGATGGGTGCTCATAGGCCATCAACATATGAATAAGAAATTGAGACCCAAGGAGGTGAAGTAAAAGAACAAAACCTGACCATCTTTCATGACTTATCTTCGATGTATACAATCTTATGAATGCATATAATTCCTTCTTCAAAGTATATCACAATCTGTACCCATCGCATTCCGTGCAATGCTGATCCACACATTTCCATAAACTCCACATGGAAACTCAACTCAAAACAATGGAGGATTTTCTGTTGGGTTATAATTTGTTTCCTTCTCATCTAGGTTTTAAAATAAATTATGGATACAATCACAATATGGGCTTGCCTGTATGCTGCCATTCATGCTTATTACTTGACTAATCTACTCTCTTTTTTTCTAGTTAAATAGTTTATTAGATATCATTGTTATTTCTTGAATGCAAATTATGATTGGTAAAATGCTACAGCCCATTGATATCTGCCATGTACCTCTGTTTGTCTTTTGTTTGTGGTTTTTTTTTTTGGATTCACCTCTGATTTCTATTCTTTTGACATTGCAGTTTTATATGATCTGCTTCTCTATCAGGATAAGGACTGAACTTGGTATATGCAGCTCCTAGATGAGGAAAGTCCCCTTGATGCGGTGCTTGGGTGCTTGTGCTTGGACCTAATTCTAACATTTCTCCTTAACCTCTGCTTGGGTGCCTGTGCCTGGACCCCAATTTCAAAACCACATCCAGTTCTAAAATCACATCTCTCCCTAGCCTCAAAATACTGTCTCAGGCAGTCCCTCTCCAATTCAAGGGTAGCATGCCTTAGCAAAACACTTCTCTCTCCTCCTGACACTGCAGCCAGCTGTACTTATCCCTGTGTATGTGCTAATTGGCTGTGCACTAGGCCATAATGATATTTACTACTTACTGACTTTACTGACATGTATCTTAGACATAGTCATATGTATACTCCCTTACATTCATCTTGTCTAACAAGACATTTGATGAGAGCCACCTGGATATTTCCGGTGAGCCTTGACTATTAGTTGACTTGGTGACCTTTCACAGTCTGGGCTACTTCCCAGTGAACTCTGGGTAAGATACCTGCGCATTAGATTCAAAAGTTCCTTTAAAGTTCCTTTAAGAACTGATGATCTCTTAACTACTCCCTGATCCCACCCTAAAACACCTAATTGACATGTTTCACCCCAAAATCTCATATAAAAACTTTCCCCGCATCTCTGTAAGGTTGCAGTTTCCCTAAGAACTCTTGTCTGCTGTAAAGCGTAATAAATCTTTGCCACCTTGACTTAAAGAATGTTTGACATCATGAATTCATTCCAGATGGCCCCAACCCTCTCCAGTACTCGGGTCCTTGAGGAGTAGTCCCCCTCAATGACCCCATCTGGGAATTTCAGTCTTGGGGTTCCTAGACCTAATCTCCCTTAACCATCAACATCCTTACTAGTGGAGATCTGCCTTTCCAGTCTTAGAGAATTGCCCAAGGCACTGACAGCATTAGTGACTCATCTGGGATCTTCTGCTTCTGAGGCCAGCTTTCTATCTACTTGTGAGCTCCTTAGCACTTAGCACTTAGTTCAACAAGTGCCCTTGAAGAGTTTGGCTTTTGTTTGCTTTGAGTGATTCATATATTTCATTGAATCTTGCTAAGTGCTAAGCCCCAGGCCCAAGATTTGGGTGTCCTTGGTGCCTCCTTGCCTCAGGGGAGGGCTTAGTTTAGACATGAGTTTGAGTGACATGTCTGGGACAGCGGGGCCTCTTGGACCATATGGATTTGAGTCCGCCTCTTTGTGGCGATTTTGGGTCATGTGGGTGAGTCGCATGTGTGACTCACCCCTGATGCTGAAAAAGATATAAAAGCCAGGGGTTGGCCTCTTCTTCCTTGGAGCTCTGAGATGCAGCAGGAGTGGCGCGTGACTCTGAGCCAGCCTTGTTGAGCTCCTGGTTGAACTCAGATGTTGGTAACTATGAATTGTATTGGG
>JAQQSZ010009382.1:0-12788 GCA_028646595.1 Phalanger gymnotis
ATATTTTTAAAATATTATCATTTGTTTTAGGAAGAAACTTAGAGTCATAAGGACTACAATTTCTCAAAAGTCAAATATAAACCATTCCTCTCCTCCTATTTAATTTCAGGAACAGTTCATAATCAACTCACTAAGAAATATGTATTGGTAAACTAGCTTTAATAGCTTTCCATTCAATTATCTTTTAAAGTTGTACAATAGGCCCTTTGGTATTTCAAGTGTGGGCAATTAGGTTGCAAGATTTTGAATAATAATGGTTAGGAGGCCCTGACATTTTCTAGGTATCCTTAAATTAGCACAAGGTAATCCATAGACAGTAGGATCTGGTATACCCTACCATCTCTAGTGAATCCCTTTCCATCTTATTTTTGTGGTAGAATGTATTCACAATGGTAGAAACCACCTTTAGTGAGCCTATATCTTCTTGTTTTGTTTCACTTAACGTCAATAATCAGGGGCTCAAATGAAGTTCTATCTTTTAAAGAATCATATGTAATTTTGGCATATGCATAGCATGGTAATATGCTCCTTATTGTCAGGAGATCTAAAAAAGAATGCAGAACATTGGGTATATTTTCTATGAAATATTTGCATCAGGATATGGATAAAAGTCCACCAGTATGAGAAGAAACAGATAAGCTGAAAGTGAGTAGCTAAATAAATGTAAGCACAGAGCTGTTAAAATAAAGAAAAATTAAATGTTACAGAGCTAGAAGCAATGGGACATAATAACTGATCAAATATGAGAGCTGAGCAAGAGGGAAGAGTCAAAGACAATGGCAAGTTTTCAAACATGGAAGATTTGGGTAAGCGCTGGTATCACAAGCAGAAAGGGTCAGAAGGAAGAAAAATTTGGGGGGTAAAGACAACTAGTTAAATTTGGGATATCTTGGATTTGACTTCCAAATGCAATCGCCAAATAAAATTGTCCTGTGGATAAGCTGAGGGTAAAAGTATAGACTTGGAATTCATCTATGTAAAGGTTGGAGCTATGGGAGTAAATGAGAATGCCATGGGAATGAATGTAGTGAAAGAAGAAAATATCTTCAAATATAGAACCTTGAAAAACCTGCAAAATATACGATGAAGGAAAGGATAGGAGACATAGCAAAATGTGGGGCCTCTGGAGCTAAGGGAAGAGTAAATATCTAAAAGTATGAAAGGGAAAATAATCTTAAATGCTTCAGTTAGGTCAAAGAGGATGATGAGTTAAAGAAAGTCTTTAGATTTGACTATCTGAAAGTCATCAGTGATCTCTGAAAGACTAGTTTCAGATGAATAGTAGGGTTGGATTACAAGAGGTTTAAGAGAGAATTAGTGGCAAGGAACTGTAGGAATTAGGTATAGATAATTTTAAGAAAAAATTTAGCATTGAAGTAAAGAAGAGATGTGGTATAGGAAATGATATGAAATGTATTTAATATATTCATATTTTCTTCTGTCAAGAAGAGGTAATCAGTTGAATTATTAGTACTTTCAATTTTAATTAGGAATAGCTAAAGAATGGTATTTGAATATAATGGAATACTGTTCTGCCAAAAGAAATGGGGAAAGGGTTAGTTTTAGAGAAAATCGGAAAATCGGTATGAACTGATAGAGATTGAAGTGAACACAACAAGGAGAACATTTCATACAATAATAACACAGTAAAAACACACAGCTTTGAAATACTTAAAAAAAACACAATTCTGATGACAACAATGACCAATCATGATTCCAGAGGACTAGTGATGCAGCATGCTACCCTCCTCCTGACTGAGAGACGATGGAATTGGAGTGTATAATGACAAGTATTTTTTAGATGCCAACATGGGGATTTGTTTTGCTTTACTGCCCATGTGTATTGCAAGAACTTTTTTCCTTTTCTCTCTTTTTCCAATTAAGGGGGTGAGTGGTGGGATGGAGAGAAAATAGATTTTTGTTAATTTAAAATATACAAAAAAGGAATATAGACGTTGTAATCTCTGTAGATGGAAGAGGGACTCATAGCAAAAGCTTTTTAAAAAAATAAGTAACCACATAGATAACTAACATTTTTCTAGGAATGTAGGCCCAGACTTTGTCACAATATTTAAAAATTAGAAAGAGTCTCAGAGGTGATCTGACCCTGCTGTATCTGATTAAGAATCTGTCTAAAACATACTTCACAGATTCATTGTATATTGAACACTCAATATAATTGTGGTTTTGCCAACATAGGTTTTTCGTACTATATATAGTTGGTCAGATGCAGCTATTCTTACTGTTGTTCTCTTTAGTACTATTTCAATACCTTTCCTTCCTTCAGCTAGGGACCAAACACTTTTAATTGAAAACACAATATTAATATTACTGTAATGAGGTAGACTGGTCAATTGGAACATGAGAATGATTATAACCTAGTAATCAGACATTAGTTTACTTTTCAAAATTTTGATTTTATAATGATTCCCTAAAGATTCTATAATCAGAGTGGATTTCAAATCTACATTTAAACAATGACCACTTTGCACTGATGATCTCTTTATAGAAATAGATTAACAAAGTCATCAATATGGTTACTAGAAGAGAAACTTCACTCAATGTATTATTTTCCTGCAGTGAATCCATTCAATGCTATTTAACGAGAGATTATGTCACACTAAAAAGAAGAGTGATGGGTGGGGAGCCAGATTGTATTTGAAAGGTGAAATACAAGCAGAATTAATCCCACACTATATAAAATAGACACAGAGCCATTTTATAGGAAAGAGTCTTTCAGGGGAAATTTGCTATTAAAATGAATTTTGAGCAGTCTGTGAATAGTGGATAGAAAATGAATGTGTTGCCTACCAGAGATAAGGACTTTGGAATACAATTTTTATACCAAGAAGTGCAGTAAGTATAACTATGTGGACCTTTAAGCTATAAAATTCACCATAAATATTTAAATGGAAGGCAATGTAACTTGTTTACATCAAAGGGCTCACATTTTTCAAGGCCTCTTAGCGATTTCTTGCTACATGATAGCAATATATCTAAAGAAGAAAAAAAATCATTAGATATGCTGAAAATTTTGTGAGGGAGAGAAAGAGATGTCTATTATCTATCATAAAAGACAAGCTTTTGATTGAATAAGATGTGTGAAAGGTATCAGTGATTATAGAAAAAGAGGAAAAGGTGTGTCTAAAGGAAAACAGCTTACACTGATAAAAAATTTGTGGTTACAAAATGTTTTTGTTAATTTAGAGAAGTAGGTGGTGGAGTGGATAGATTGTGGGACTTGGAGTAAGGAAGAACAGAGTTCCAATCTTGTCTCAGACACTTATTAGCTATTTGACTCTGGGCAAGTTACTCAACCTTTTTGTGCCTCAGTTTCTAATCTGTATAATGGGCATAATAATAGCATATGCCTTACCAGACAGTGGTGATGCTATAATGAGATGTTATTTATAAAGCACTTTGCTAACCTTAAATTACTATATAAATTCTCTCTCTGTCAATTAATTTTAAAGCATTTCCTTCTTTTTCTAAATGATAGCAAGACCCAAATATATTTGATTGAAAATAAAAAACCCTCAACTCAAAATCAAATTGAATTTGCCTCAATTCCTGTCATCCATACAGATGGTCCATAGCATTTCCAGGCTATAACATCATCATTGAAGTTTTCCTTAATTACTCTAGATTGAAATGATCTTTCCACAGCAAACCTGATTTACACTGATAAAAATCATTGTCTTGTATCATGGTTATGCACCATACTACTGAACTTTAATATCCGTGAAGGATGGGGCTATGTCTTTTTTTTTCTCCAGCTTCCACAAAAGTCCTGCTCATAGGCCTGCTCATACATGAAAATAATCATGGTCAAGTCAGCAAAACAGAAGCTTCACAGTAGTATCTAGTCCTTGTAGACTATGTTTTTCCTTCATATCCCTACTACCTAACAAAATACCTGGCACATGTTAGTAAATGCTTGTTGAATTTGGATTGAATTCTGCCAAATTGGAAAAGCCTAATAGACAAGCCAAACAATATAGCATTCAGATAATTCCAATAAAAAGAATTTCCTATTGATGATGAAGCTCTCTAAATACTACAATTCACACTTGCCATTACATTAATTGCATCAAGCCTCAGGAAAGAATGCAAAGAATCCTTGTGGAATTCATAGCAATAGGTTTTCATTGTTGTTGTTTAGTCATGTCTGACTTATTGTGACCCCATTTAGGAGTTTCTTGGCAAAAATACTTCAGTGGTTTGCCATTTCCTTCTCCAGCTCATTTCTACAGATGAGGAAACTGAGACAAATAGGGTTAAGTGATTTGCACAGGGTCACATAGCTAGTAAGTGTCTTAGGCCAAATTTAAACTCAGGAAGATGAGTCTTTCTGACTCCCGGACCGGCACTCTGTCCACTGTGCCACTTAGCTGCAGCAATAGATAGGAAGTCATATATTCAGAGACAACAGATAAGAGTGGTGGACATAGAAGCAGGAAGACCTAAGTTTGCATCTTTTCTCAGATACTAGTCATGTGATACTGGGCAAGTTATTCAATCTCTCTCAATCTCAGATTCCTCATTTGTAAAATGATAAAAATAGTATCTATGTCTACATCGTAGGGTTATTGTAAGCACAAAACAATCATTTATATTTCATTATATCATATTATATCATACCATATTATATCATATCAAATTATATTTACAATATGTTATATTACATTATATTTTCAATGTGTAAAATGCATCTATAATGTGTACAATTATAATGTATTATATATTATTGCCATAGTTCTCTTTGAGAACGAAGGACAAACAACTATATATTATAATCATATATAATGTAATATTGTAATATTACATTAAGTAATACACACACATATAATTTTGGAAACTTCAAAGTCATATACAAATGTTAGATTATTAATCAAATATAGTGAAAAAAATAAATATGGATGAAATGTATAGCATTTTTATAAATTTTATACCATTTTATGGTAGATATTATATACTGACAGTGAACTGGGACTCAAATTTATTAGTAGGAGGAAATTGGGGTGGATCACATTAGGGAATTGTAAAGCTTTATATTTTTGCCATCAAAAGAGCCCTTTTTAAATACTAATATTTTTCCAGATGGAGTCATGGCTGAGGATCATGAAACGCCCTTTCTTGAGAAAAATGAAAGGACCATGTAGTGGCTTATTCACCCATTTAACGCCAGAAGGAACACTATGCAAGCCTTCTTCACTTCTTCAGGCTCTCAGACCACATGGCTGTCACTAAGATCTTTGGTGTGCTGGAGTCCTATTCTTTTTCTCTCTGTCTAGGGTATGTCTGTCCTCCTATCAAATCTCAAACTTTTATGACCCTAACTTACTGGCTGTTCCTACCAAAGTGTCTGTGTACTTCATTGAGTCATCTTTATCAATATCATTTACTGCAGAAAAGTTTTTAATTAAGGGAGTAAAATAAATCTAACATTAATGTAAAACTCTAATTCACAGTGTATTTCTGGCCTGTAATTCCTCTATTCCCCACATCAACTTTCCAAAGAGCAGGTTAAGCAAAAGCCCTAACTTCATTTTTCTCTTGTTTATAGCCAGAATCCATAAGGGTTATCCCTTGGGTCTTTCCACTGACAAACCACATGGGTGGTTCAGCTTCCTGGTTCTTGAATGTAGGAACTTAGAACATCCTGGGAATCTCTTGAGGATTGCACTTTTAAAAAGCTAGATAGGACTACCCATGGTTTCAGTTCTAGAAAGTTTCTCTTCTTGATCTCCAACTTGCCACCTAGGAGACCTTGGCCAAGTCACTTAACCCTCTTTGCCTTAGTTTTCCCATCTGTAAAATGAGCTGGAGAAGGCAATGGTAGACCACTTCAGTATCTTTGCCAAAAAAACCCCAATATGAGCTCACAAAGAGTCACAACTGAAAATGACTCAACAAAAACACATGCATTTAATTGCAGCTCTGTCCCTTTAATGCTACGTAACCCTGAAGGAGTTTTCTCCATGGCATTAAAGTGGCCTGTATATTAGAATCCCAATAATGCAGATGGAGAGGGGCTAGACTCCTTTTTCTCATTCAGTGATATAAATGGGACAGATTCTAAGGTAGTGAGAGACTGGCTATTTAGTTATGATTTATTTATTTTTCTTTTCAAACAATTTGAAACATGAAAAATTCTTTTTTTTGGCATATTTACTAACAGCACTTAAATAATTACCTGAACCTAAAATCCATCTGTTTGAGAATTTTTGGTGTTGACTGTTTAGCCTAATGAGACAGGATTCCATTCCAATTTATAGTTTTAGAGAGTTGCCCAACTCTCTGAGGGCTAAATGACTTACAAGTATGAATGAGGGAACCCAGATCTTTATGACTCCAAAGTCAGATCTTTGTTCATACTGGCTTTTACTTAAAAATTATTGATTGTAAACAGAAGGGAGGGAAAGGAAAAGGGAACAGGTGCAATATGCAAGAATATGAGAAAGCACTTTGGGTTCCATCTGGAAAGGAACTGGAAAAGATCTGGGAAAGTCTGGATAAATACCTCATTTGTCAACCCACTCATCATTCAGTTGATCACACAATCAACAACAACTTATTAAACACAAGCTATGTGCCAGGCACTGGGAATATAAAGCCATAAACAAAACATTCTCCTTCTTTAAGGAACTTGTATACTATCTGTTGTATTGCTACATTTTATGTTCAATTCCATTGTGAAAATACTACTTTTATCCCTCTATTTTTCTCTGGTGACACAGAGCAATCATTTATGTCACTCTTACGAACTTCATAGTCCATTCACATTATCTGGGCACATTGTTATGTGATTACTACAGGGAAGCTCCTTAATGGCAAGATCATGGCAAAGACCAGTCTTTGTAACTACTTCAGAATCTAGTAAAGCATTTATAAATGGTTAGAGACTTAAAAAAAGTGTTTTAGAAATTGGCATACCAGTAGCTACAATTTGTCTTCTACTTTAGTGAGCAGCTATTTTCCCTAGTCATAAGTAGCCTGCATAAACCACCGGAGGGTAATCACATTGCTGGACTAAAACTTCCCCTCACTCTGATCAAACTGATTCAAACAGCCCATTTTCCTTAATATGTCTCTAGGGCATTCCTTTACCACAGTTCATAAAACCAGTGGACTGAACGAGGGAACATTTTGTGAAACTCCTAAATAGAATGGAGATTTCACAAACTGGCTGAAAGTGGATTCTATTAAAGAATTTAATATACTCTGTGTAATGCTGAAGGATTCATAATAACTCTTTAAAGGAGACTATAGGAAAGATTATTATTTCCATTTTATAGATGGAAAGAAGCACGAAAGTCGATTGACTGATCACTGGAATCAACAAGTGGGTTAGTTCAAAACTTAGTTCCATCTCTTATCCCATATTAAGTATATGCTATTACTTCTCAACGTTTTTCAAACAATATTCCTTGAACTTATTCAGTATATCTTTGTGTTACAGTTTTCACAATTTCCAAATTTCTTTTTTGTACTATGAAAATGGCAAATATAAGGAATACAAATATATATGAAAAAACTCACGATGTGATAAAATGCAAGATTAGTGGAGCCATGTATAAATTAACTATGACCATATTTAATACAAACACAAAGGCAATAGGACTTAAATATACTTACAGATTCAGAAGGAGATTCAGAACAAAAAATCTTATGGTTATCATTTTGTAAGATTCTATATGAGATTTATGCCCTCCTAATTAAAATGTAAATGGCTTGACTTTTAAGATTGTTTTAAGAGATTTCTTTTACAGTCACAGAACATGAACACAAGAAGTGATCTCATTGGCTACCTAAACTACCTGTATCTAAGCAAGCATCTCTTCTTCACTATACCTGGCAAGTAGTCATCTAGCCTTTGTTTGAAGACTTTTGGTAAGGTAGAATCCACTATCTCTTTAAACAGCCTGTTCCACATGTGGAAAAATCTAATTGTTATGGAATTTCTCTTTGTATCAATCCTGAATAGGTCTCTATAATTTCACCTGGTATGCCCCTGAGGCCAAGCAGGATAAACATAATCCCTTATTTACTTGTAATACCTTCAAATACTTGAAAATGGAAATCATATTCCCTAGAATCTTTTCTTCCCTTTACAATTTAACTTCCAAGTTCATTACTGAATTGAGCTTTCTCTCTCTGAAAATGACAAATAATTTCTTAATGAATAAATTTGATGGCCTTTACTTAGTCCTCATAATTCTCATCTTCTCTGAAATATTTAACACTAGTTACTACCTTCTATTTCTTGATACTCTTTCCTTTCTAGGACATTTCTTTTTTTTTTGGTCCTTTTCCTCTTTTTCTGATCTTTCCTTTTAAGTCTCCATTGTTGGATGGGACTCATGTCCCATGTCTTACCTCTGGGTATACTCCAAGACAGCCCTTTCCCTTTTTCTCTCCATACTCACTTTCAGTGATCTCAGCAACTCATATGGGTTTAGTGATTATTTCTTTTAATTTAAGTAGCTCATGTCCAAATGCTTATTGAACATTTTCAACTGGAGGTCTTATAGATCAACCTTACAGGTCCAACACAACACATCCAAAATAAAACTATTATCTCTCCCCCACCCCCAACCTACTCTTTTTCCATATTTCATTCTTTCTGTTGAGTATCACAGTCTTCCTGACACTCAGGTTTGAAATCTCAGTCATCCTTGATTCTTTAATGTTCCTTACCCCATATATCCAAATAATTCAAGTATCTCATTACTTCTACAATATCTTTCACATGAATGTTCTCCTTTCCTCTCACACAATCATTATTTCTGGCCAAGACCACTGCAATAGCTTCCTAATTAGCCTCCCTGCCTCAAATCTCTCTCCAATCTAATCTACCCTTCTGATAGCTACTGAAATAATTTTCCTAAAGTATAAATTTGACCCTGTTATTTCTACTTATGAAAATCCATCGATTCTTCCTTATCTTTAGGATTAAATATGAACTATTCTATTTGTTATTTAAATCCTTTCATAACCTGGCCTTAATCTACCTCTTCAGCATTAATACATATTATTCCCTGTTAACCTCTCAGGCCAACCAGACTGACCTTATAAGTACAGCACACCATCTCTGATCTCCTTGGCTTTGCACTATCCTCTAAGTCTATAATTTATTCCTCCTCATGCCTTGCTTCTTAGAATTTCTAGATTCCTTCAAGCATCAGATCAAGAAAGCACATGAGGGTTTTCTGATCCCTATGGTATTCAGTTATTTTTTCAGTTGTGTCCAACTCTTTGTGACCCCATTTGGGGTTTTCTTGGCAAAGATACTACAGTGTTTGCCATTTCCTTCTTCTACTCATTTTACAGATGAGGAACTGAGACAAAGAGGGTTAAGCAATTTGCCAAGGATCACATAGCTAGTAAATGTGTGAGGCCAGATTTGAACTCAGGAAGATGAGTTTTCCTGACTTGAGGGCCAGAATTCTATCCACTGTGTCACCTAGCTGTTACTGGCTTCCTCCTAAAATCATTTTGTATCTATTTTGTAAATGCCTATACATGTACATGTTGTCTCCCTGGAGAAGACTGACAGCAGGGGCTTTTCACTTTCGTCTTTGTATCTCTTCCACCTAGCCTAGTCCTTGGAAAATAATAGGCACTTAGTAAAAATTTTTTTAATTAATTTATTTTTCTAAGAGTCTCTGGTTCTTTCAATAAATTCTCATTTTGCATAATCTCAAGTCCCTTTACCATCATGGCTGCCTCTCCATCTCATCAGTGTATTTCCTAAAATCTTGCACCCAAAATCCAACACAATACTCCAAATCTGGCCTACCTAGAATAGAGTACAGCAGGATTCTTGTCAATTTACTCTTGGACACTATACCTTTGATAATGTTAAGTAAGACTACACCAGATTTTTGGGCTGCCATACCATACTGTTTACTCTTATGGACTTTTTAGGGCACTCAAGAACTTTCATAAATAAACTATTATCTAGTCAGTTACATCTCCCATATTATAATAAAATAAAGTTTATTTATGAACGCTTACGTAATATTTTTGCTTTAATTTTGTAAGATTTTGTTTTTCATTTCTCTTTATTACATTTAACTTTATCAAATTCAATCCAATGTTCTAGCCTATACAGATATTTTCAGGACTTGACTCTTACTTATCTGTGTTAGCTATAGTTTTGTGTCATTTGCAAAAATAACAGAGAAACATATAATTTCTGACATTATACATTGCTGATAAAAATACTAAGCCTAATAGCACATGGAACAGACACCTGATAAACTTCACAAAAAAGTCTTCCAAGTTTACATGAAAATATTAGTTAATAATCTTTGGTTAGGTTTCTAAATCTGTCCATCCATACCATCATCCATCCCACATTTTGCCTCTTTCCTCCACTATAATAATGAGAAATTTTGTGAAACACCTTGCTAAAATATGGATGAATGAAACAAAACACTTCTCTGATTTACTGTAGACATTCCATTAAAAAATGAAGTTAGTCTGGAAAAAAAACATTTTTTTTGTTTGTTTTGTCTTTGCATTTTCTGTATGACTCATTCTTGATGATGCCATGCTGGCTCTAATAAAGAGCCATCAGGGCATACATTTCTAGATGTTCAGTAGTGATCTTTTAATAATACATTCTAGAATTTTGCCATTAATCAAAGTCAAATTAACTGACCTTTGATTTTCTAAAAGGGTTTTCTTTCTTAAAAAATAGGACAACACTCTAATTATGAGGCACCTCTCCCATTTCCCATGATTTTTCAAAGACTATTGGCAATGGCTCAATAAACATACTGGTCCGTACTGTGGGATATAGTTTACCTAGAGTTGGTGACCTAAATTCATCAAGAGAAGCTAAATGTTCTGGTATTATCTCCCTACTTATCTTGATATTCAACTCCTTATTAACCATCTCTGTTCAGTTCTTTCAAAATTAAAGATCATTCTCTTTGTAAGAGGAAATAAAAAAATGTGAAAAAAATTAAAATTCTACCTTTTCTTTATATTCCATTATTATCATCTCGCCCACTCTAAAATTAATTGTATGCCTCCATTGATCTCTTCTTTTCTTCAATATGGCTAAAAAAAGCCCACACTCTCCATTTGCACCTTATATTCTTTGCCAACATCAATTCATTCTAGGGTCTTGACATAATTCTTAGAGAACTGAAACATCCTTTTATATTCATCCTCTGAAGGCTTCCACCTAATATGCATGTCCTTTAAAATTCTAATTTGAATGATGAGTGAGTTCCCTGTTTATCCACATCTATATTTTTAAACAGAGCCCTTTATCTCCATACTAGAATTATTTTTTCTTTCTTTTCAGAGTTCAATTGTTGAAATCTTTGCATCATTCCTGAGCTGATTTGAGGTAGAATTTTGAGTCATAGGAGTCTGATTATTCTTTCTCTGAAGCCCTTGAAATATGTACTACCCAAATCTAGGATACATGTCAGATTATGAAACTTCTCTATTTTTATCTTCTTCATATTATGCTATCATTGAAGAGGTAAATGACCTTATTGGCAAGTGGGAATAAATATGTGATTTCAATGAAGTTTTTAGAAATATCACAATTGATATTTTTGTGTTTGATTTTTTTGTGTTTTGTTTAAGCTATCTTAAGTACAAAATGAAGGTATTTATCTTGTATCAATCAGAAAAAGTTACTGAAACGAGATATGGAGAAGACACCCATAAGTTTCCTGGGTATTTATTCCCAGTTCTATTTATCAATTTAATAATTTATTTAACAATATTGTGCCAAAAGCTAAGCAGATAACAAACCTAGGAATTATATATTATTTTTCATAACTTTAGTGATTCAAATATTTTACATGGTTGATGAAATGACAACTGGATGCAAAAATAATTATAGACTCTGATGGTTAGAGAAACAGAACGTACTAAAATTGGGAGACTCTCTCAGTAGCATTTAAAAGTGGGATATTTATTTACAACAAAAACAGCATCTTAAACTTCATTCTTTAGGGTTAAGCTGTCACTACCCCTCATGATTTCTGTTAGTTGTGTATCATTAAACACTTCCATAACATTGATGAGAATAAGCTAAAGAATGTTAGTTCTTATTCATTCCTCTACTTTTTGAAAGATGAAAAATATCTATTTCTTCTCTTCTTACTAAGTTTTTAGATTTTTTCAATATGACTTCAACTTTCTACTCAATTGAAACTGCTTTCTACAAAGTTGCATATATATATATATATATATATGTATACACACCTATACACACATATATGTATATATACATGGATACAAATACATACATAGGTTATCTATACATGTTAAACATAAAATTATCTATTGGTATATAAAATTATTCATATATACATATATTATCTCTTAATTGCCAATTTGTTTAGCCTTTCCTCAGTCCTCATCCTTCGTGGCCACTCCAATATGCTTGACTCTGTTGACCCCTTGTTCCTTTATTTTATTATGGATTATATCTTGCCAAATCCAACCCTATTTTACTCCCACAATTTGATTCCTTTTCTCCTACTCAAATGTTACTCATCAGAGAAGGAAGTCATTCAAATATGCTGATTAGCTCCACCAAAAAATCTATGTTTTCTAATCTCAATTAGATTTTAACTTTAACTGCAACAATGCATTCCTTTTTACTACTGAAACATTTTAAAACCTCACTTTTCACAATAACTTTAAATTTTTTTTACTCTCCCCTTACATATTTACATTTTTTGTTAATATTTGGGTTTTATTTAAATTCTAAATTCTATCCCTCTCTCTATTCCCTACCCACTCCTTGA
>JAQQSZ010009383.1:0-12787 GCA_028646595.1 Phalanger gymnotis
GTATTTAGCCAAATCATTTTTACTGGCCTCAAGTTCCTGCTCGCACTCCTGGGTCTACACACGGGTAAGCCCTGCTTCCGCAGCTTCCTGCCTCTGCAGCTTCTGGCTTCCGCAGCTTCCGGCTTCCGTAGCTTCCGCTTCCACTGAAACTGTCTCTTGGCTCACCTTTCCTCGCAGCCAAGCCTCTGGTATTCCCAAGCCCTACCTCAACGACCAGAGACCATTGGTTCTCGAGTTGGCCCCTCTTAAGTCATTAATCTACACCCACACAGGTTTCACACCTGATAGGGCTTTGGGCCTGGGGTTTAGCACTTAACAGCTGAAAGTACTTCCACTCAAAAGGAACAAAAGCCATACTAAGGAGACAATTTTGCTTAACAATACAATTCCCTATTGTGTATTGGATAAAATGCAAATTCTTTACCCTTTGATTACCTATCTGTAGCTTTATTTCACATTTTTCCCCTTTGTGCAGTCAAATTGTATAATAAGTCATTCACTAGAGCTGTCCTGTTATTTCCCATATCCAGCTCCCACTCACCATATATGCAATGCCTTCACTCCTTATCTCTACCTATTAAAAATCTTATTTTCCTTCAGATTCAGATTAAGTATCATTTCTTCCATGAACCTTTATCTTTATTCATTTTTGCCATTTGTGAAATGAAGGTGTTATATCTGATCATCTTTGTTTTGTTTGTTTTCTGTAGTTATTTCTAGCTCTGATAGTCTCTGTTTAATTGATTTCTAAAATCTTCCTCCAATGATTCAATGGTGTATTTATGGGACTCTGGGTTCTCCAAATCTATTCCAGGAAAATATGAGATCCAGTAGGACCTGCCAAAGGACTGAAGTGTGGGCCTAGCAAAGCAAATTTGTGTTATCTGGGGCAAGCCTAGTTAATTGCAGAGAGGCTTAGTCCTGCATATTTAGAGAGACTGAACATTTATTCAGCACTTACTGTGTGTTAGGCATTGCCTTAAGGATTGGAGATACAAATACAAATTAAAGACAATCCTACCTTCAAGAAGAATGCATTTAGTAAGCGCTTATTATGTGCCAGTCATTGGGTTAAGCACTATAGATACAAACAAAAGCAAAAAAAGACAGTCTCTACCTTCAAGTAGTTTATATTCTCATGTGGGAAGACAACAGATAAAGGGTGTCTGGAAAACAGTGGGTTGGGGGACCATCAGAAGGCTGTTGAGGGGGAGGTAGAGAAGTCTGTAGGGTAAGGAGTCTAGTGAGCACAGACTGAGTACCTTAAAAAATAGTGGTCCTAGGCAGGGATTCACTAATCAGAAGAGGTGGCTGCAGGGCAGAGTTATCTCTGTATTTGTTCTGCTAACTCCCTGTGTGACCTTAGCCAAATGACTTCATTTACACGGGTGCTTCTTCTACTGTAAAATAAGGATGTTGGACTACAGACATCCAAGCTCTTTTTCTGTTTCTTTGAAAAAATGTAGTGATATATTTGCTCTTTTATTGTCTTCATTTCTGAATCTCTCTCATCCTCTTCTCTAAGCAGAGAACCAGCCTTTATAAAAAAAAAGACAAAACAAAAAAAAAATCAGTAACATTAACCAACAGTTCAATTGAATTTCATAATATATGCAATATTCCACATACATAAACCCCCCTACCTAAGCAAAGAAGAGAGAGCAGTGCTTTTTCAGAAGGGGACAAACATGAATATTAAAATTTCAAAGCATTCAGTTTAGTTTTTTTTTAAAATTGTGGTTGTTCTTTCACATTGTTGTAATCATTGTACGTATTGCTTTTCTTATCCTGCTACTTCATTCTCCAACTATTTATATCAGTCATCCTCTTTTCTTAATTCTTGACATCCATCTTTTTTCTGTGTAGTATAATAGTATTCTTCTTCATTTATATGTCAAAATTTATTTAGCCATTCCTCAATTAAAGTGTAGCTACCTTCTCCCCTTCTCTTTGCTACTGCAAAAGTGCTACTATGAACATTTTTTATACTGGTGGAGGTGAGGGGGACTTTTTTAGTCTTTTACTTCCATGGAATATATGGCTGATAGTGAGAGTCTCTGGGCCTAAAGGCCCAAAGGACTAAAACATTTTTAGTCCTTTCTTAATATAATTGTAAATTACCTTCTGGAATGGTTGGATCAAATCACAGCTCCACCAGCAGTATATTAGTGTGCCTATCTTGCATCCCCTTCAGCATTAACTATATCAATTTTTTCATCTTTGTCAATTTTCTGACAATTAAGTGAAATATCCGAATTGTGTTGATTGACATTTGTTTTGTTATTAATGACGTAAAGCAATTTCATATGGTCACTTCAAGTTCTAAAGCCTATGATCCTATGAAGTTATGAAAATTCAATTCCACAAATATTTATTAAGTGCTGATTATTTGCAAGGTACCAAGATTACCTCCTAAGGCATGGGAGAGTTTTGATTAGTATTGATGAAAGGACTATTCACATTTATGAAATAATCTTTTGAAATGTTTGATAAATAGCAATAATGCTATAGTTATTTTGAATAGCAGTTATTTCCAAGAAAGCACTTTGGGGAGCACTTCCATTTGCTGATCACTTTCCAACGTTCTCATTCAATGCTCCTGATGGCAACTTACATTAGAGAAAGAGACCACATGCAATAATTAAAATATGGATTATTAATTCCCTTTATTATTTTTTATAATGGGTCACTTTTCTGCTTTTGTTATATGTAGCACCCTTTTCAAACTAGAAGGAAATGAAGCACATAGATACTCTCATGCCTACCTGGGGAACAGTGTTTCTGAAATCACAGGAAACAGAAATAAAGAAACAGACACTAAGCCCTACAGGCAATAAAGGTCCCATTGTTCCCACTAAGACAGCCTGAATGGTGATATTCAACCTCCCTTCTACTAAAGCCCAATTATTTTAGGGAAACTAATTTTTCATCCTTTATTAACTATTCTTTGTGTTTAATAGGATTAAGTGTGAGATGAAAAGATAGACTACTGAAGGGCCTACAGGACTAATTTCAGCACCAAGGCTAGGCTTGCGCAAAGCTTTGAACCAGGTGTACTTCACTACTAATGAGAGGGTCCTCACAAAAGCTCCTGACCTTGTCCATTGTGAGGAGGAATTTATAGAAACCATTTAGACAACTTAAAAGTACAGTTGACAGAACTGTCGGCATCATTTGTCCTTGTCCATGTTAGCGCCAACAGGAACACTCAGAGTGCCATTTTCTGTAAATAGAAAATAACACATATTCAACTGGTCATGAAATGGACAAAAATGTGACTTGACATATCCTCCTGGCTTTCACACACCAAGGAAAATAATCCACACCCAGTACTCCCAGTCACATGTCAAAATTTAAAATGGTTTCCCATATTGTTTGGAATTGCCATCCAGTTAACAGGGAGTCTGCAATTTTCCCCCATTAGCACTGGCCATAGCCTGAAAACTGATTGAACTGATTGAAAGATAAAATCAACAAAGATCTACTGTTATCTAGGATAATCCCGATTTACTATGTTTCCAGACACAAGACCTATTTTTAAAATGGACCTACATTTAATTCAATACACACTGTGCTAGGTTGCTGGCATAACAAAGACAAAATAGGAAAATAAACCCATCCCTCAAGGTGCTTGCATTCTGTGGAGGATAATACAACACACTCCTGGGTAAGTTGATAAAGGTCATCTGAAAAGGGAGAGAGAGTTAACAAGTGAGAACATCAGAAAAGACAATATAAGAGGTGATGCCAAAACTAAACTTTGAAGGAAGTTGAGGAATCTAGAAAAAAGAGATGAGGAGGAAACATATTCCAGTATAGGTGATGGCTTGTGAAAATTCATAGAGGTGGGAGGTAGAAGGCAGAGTTTTGGAAAGACTACCATTTTTATATTTTGAATAATTGATTATTTTCCTTTTTCATATAACAATTATTTTTTATTAATCCACCCCTCCCACAAAATTCTTTCTCTCCCCTGCCCTCATTGAGAAAAAAAAGAAATCCCAAAATGCATAGCTGCATAATCTGGCAATACAAATTCCCACATTAGCTATGTCCAATAATGTATTTTTCTTTCTCCATTTTAAGTGAGTGGCATGGTTCATTTTCATTCTTTTGGATTCATGTTTTACCATTGGATTTGTCAGAATTCGAAAGCCTTTCATCTTTCAAATTTATAATGACAACATAAGGGGCTCACATTCTAATAGGGGAGACAATATGAAAATAACTATGATAAATGCAACCTAAGTAGATGGCAATCTCAGACAGAAAGTGCTAGCTGTGGGAGGAACTAGTAAAGGCCTCTAGCCGAAGGTGGGGCCCAAGCTGGGTCTTGAAAGAAGTGGGAGAACTAAGAGAAGGTGGTGAGGGGACAGAGCATTCCTGGCATGAAGGAAAGCGAGGGCAAAGGCACCAGGGTGATCTCTACTCAGTTTTACTATCATCTCTATGCAGATGACCTCCACATGTACATAGCATAATTAATGTCTCTTTATAACTTCTGTCATATATTACCAGCCATTCGCTAGACATCTCTACCTGAATGATCCATAGATATCTCAAATACATGACCAAAATGGAAAGTTATTCTTACCCTCAAACCCCAATCTTCTTCAAATTTTATTTCTTTTGAAAGTACCAATATTCTTCCAATCATGTAAGTTAATAGCCTTGGAATCATCCCGACTATTCCCTTTCCCTTGTTCTCCATATCTAATCAGTAACAAAGTTTTATCAAGTCATCTATTGCATCTATTTATTTGTTTACATATTTACCTGCCTAGTACTGTCCCTGATCACCTTTCACTCAGAATTTTGGAACAATCTCCTAACTGGTCTTCCTGCTCCCAGTCACTTTCCTCTTGAATCCATTCTCCCGATAGATTCAAATTGATATTACTAAAATCCAGATCTCACTATGTCACTCCCTGCTCTCACTAAGAATTCTTTAATGATTCTCTCTTACCTCTAGGATAAAATACTCAAACTTCAGTTTGGGAATAGAGTTATTAAGTTTTGTGTATCATGGACCCCTTTGGCAGCCTGGTAAAACCTATAGACTCATCACAATAATGTCTTAGATGGAGAAAAGACATAAAATTCAAAGAAAACCAGTTATATTTACATATATATATATGTATATGTGTGTGTGTGTATGTATGTATGTATGTATATGCCCCTACCCCAGGTCCATGCCTTTGAAATCTTTCCACAGACCCCCAAGGTTAAGAACATCTGGTCTAGCCTGGTTCCCATGTATCTTTTCAGTCACATTCATATTACAGTTATCCCTTTCATACCTCAACTTTCTCTGTTGCAGTTTTGATATATCATGGATCAGCATAAGAAATGAAATAGAAAATTTTGGGGAGTTTTATGGAAGCCATAGATGACATGCAAAGGCCATCAGATGACATAGAAAAAGTTTAGAAACTCAGAAATATATATATATATATATATGTATATATATATATATAGACACACACACATACATATATATATATAGTATTGTATAATAGCAACATATTTTATCTTTTAATAACATCATAATTCAGACTTTTTGCTCTGGTAGGAGCGGGGCTGGGTGGACAAAAAATTTTTACATGTGAATTTTCCAGATCGCAAGGCATCTCACTTCTATCCTCCGTGACGTGAAAGGAATAACTGAATTCTCTGTCATATGCTCTCTACTTCAGGCCAGCTACTCCATCAGTTATTCCCTGTACGTGGTATTCCATCTTCTATCTACATACCTTTGCATAGGTGTTCTCTTATATTTGCAGTATACTACTTCCCTACATCCTTATAGAATCTTTTGCTTGCTCTAAGCTCAGGTACAGGTGTACTAGAGGTACAGCTATACTGTGTAGGAAGCCTTTTTCATATCCCCAGTGGTTAACCTCCTTTCTCATTAAATTGTATTTTATTTATACTTTATATCAACTTATGAAGCTAGGATCTCCTTGGTAGGATGTAAGGTCACTGAGGGCAAGGACTGTTTTATTAAATTTATTAATTTATTTTTGTTTCCCCAGATTAAATAGTATCTTGCACAAAATAGACATTTCAGAAATGTTTCTTGGATTGAAGTAAATTGTATAATCTGGACCAATCAGTCAATCATTGAATCATCCACATAGGAGAAAACTTTATGGACTTTTACTTGTCTAAGATCACACAGCTAATAAGGACATTAATTCCAAAAATTACTTAGATGAATTGTGTGAAGTGCTTTGAGAGTCTCTGAACTATTGCCATAGCAGGAAAAAGTAGGGGCATTTTCCAAAACATTTCTCTAAAATGATAAGAAAATGTTAGCAATTTAAAGACTCTTCACAGTCAAATATTTCCATAAAAGCCCTAAAAATTTTTTTCTCTTGCCTTTCACCTGGATATTTATATCTGAGCTGAGAGTAACAGTCTACAGATGCCTGCAGGGTGCCAAACACTAGAAATTGCCCAATACTTTTAAGTATGTGAGTTTAAATACAGCTCAGGGTGTGGAGTCCTGCGGTTTGTTTAGTGGCTAATGGGGAAGCATAGTCATTATTCAAATTCCATCTTGTATTCTCCCCCATTAATACCTTTCTGATATAACATTTAGTCTCTAGTGAAACCTCAATTGAATGTAAAATAAACATTACTCAGCATCATTAGTCATAATCTAATTTTAATGTCAGTTTTCTCTAATTTCAAATATCTACACTAAGGATGAATGAGAAACAATAGCGTATATTCTTTGTAGAAGAAGGAATAGACTGGCAATCAGCACTCCTGGGTTCTAATTTTGGCTGTTACAGATGAACAAGCTTGATGCAGTTAAATATTTCTCTGAGAAGCACAGAATCATAAAGAGACCAAGAAAATCATTTATTCCAACTTACACCTGAATAAAAATTTACGCTATAATATCCCTACCAAGCAGTCATTCAGCCTCCATTTAGAGACCTCCCATGAGAAGGAGCCTGTCTTCTAAGTACAGCAGGACTACAAACACCTTTACTCCGGACACTTTTTTTCCTATGAAGTTAGCCTAGGGTCACATTACCTTTTTGGCCACATATAGCTTGTATGGATTTGAGGAAGACATTTTGCAGTCCCTAAAACTCTCAGATTCTTTTCATGTGAATTTCTGTCTAGCTCCTACTTCCCTCCTCCTCCTCCTCCCATACCCCACCAGGTATAGTTATACAGATGATTTTTGGAACCCAAGGTAGGTTCTCCTAGACCACTTATTTATCAAAGATGAAAACGTATTTTGTCTTTTTCACAGTGAGATGGTTAATATGAACAGTTTGGGGAGACAGCATAATACAATAGAAAGCCCCATCAGCCTAGAATTCACTAGTCATGGAGGTATAAAAGTGAAAGGGGAAAATGACTTAAAAATGGTGGGTAGCATCATAGTACCTCAAGTTCCCTTAAACGTCAAAGTCTCTGTACATATTCATAGAGCCAGCTTCAGTCTGTTATTCTGGAAAATGAAGTTAGTAATACCTGTAGTACCTACATTAGAGGGTTGTTGTGAGGTTTAAATGACATAATGTATTTCTTACTCCTGCAAAGCAGAGTTAAAATATTCCTTTTGATGTTTCCCTTGCATTTTCTAGATCTTAGATGCTTAAGAGAGATAGTTGTAGAAATGAATGCATAACAAAAAGGGAAATTGTCAAGAGTTGCATGCTAATTGTATTCTCTAGGAGAACTTGTTTTTTTAAATAAGGGCAGATACAATGTTTTGTGGTGGCTACTCTATCTGAATATTAGTGGCTTTCCTGTGGGATAAGATGCAGAAAAGACTTTGTTTAGCGAGGACTTTTGTTGGGTGTTCCCAGAGTTCATTCAATGAGATATCACTTAATCAGATTCATCTAGAAGCCAGATTTGATGATTACCACTGGCCACATGAGGAGATTAGGTGAGCTGGAATGGTACGTGATGATTATGGTGAACCAATGTTTCATCACCAACTTTGACCTTTCAGGTCAAGAATGTTGATGGCATGGCTCTACAAATGGTCTTTGGTCATATCTGTACCTATGGTGAAAAGGAATGGCAGGGGAAAGCAGACTGTGTAGGGCAAGTAGAAAATGCAATTTTACTAGGAGGTAGCTGTGCCCTGCCACTTAAGAATTTAGGTCGTACAGTAGCTAGAGTTCTGGGCCTGGAGCCAAGAAGCCTCATCTTCCAGAGTTCAAATCTGGCCTCAGTCACTTATCAGTTGTGTGACCCTGGGCAAGTCACTGAATCCTGTTGTCTCAGTTTCCTCAACAGTAAAAAGAAGTGGAGAAGGAAATGGCATAGTACTCCAATATCTTTGCCAAGAAAACCCCAAATAGGGGTCATGAAGAGTCAGATATGACTGAAGTGACTGAACAACAACAAAAACAAAATTTTAAATCATGTGGGTAGATAAGCAGCTGGACTTAGAGTCAGAAGACCTGAGTTCAAATACCATCTCGGGTCTTTCTAGCTGTGTGTCCTTGAAGAAGTAACTTAAACTCTCAGCCTCAGTTTTCTCATAACATCTAAGGGAACTTGAGGTACCATGATGCTCCCCCTCATTTTGAAGTCATTTTTCCCCTTTCACTTTTAAACTTCCGTGTCTAGTGATGGGGTTTTCCCCTGTATTATGTTATCTCCCCAGATTGTTCATATTAACCATCTTGCTGTGAAAAAGACAAAATACATTTTCATCCCTAAGTAAGTGGTATAGGAGAACCTACATTTTGGTTCCAAATTTTCATTAAAATGTGGATAATAATAACGCCTACCTCACATGATTGTTATGAAGATCAAATGGGGTACCATGTGTAAAGTTCTTTGCAAACTTTAAAAGACTACATAAATGTTAGTTATCATCAGCAGCATCATCATAGTAATAAGCATTTAGCTCATATGCTCACTGTATCAGTTTTATGTGTTTATACCAAAACAGGAGAAGATTAGGAAAATCCATGTGGGTAGGGCACAAACCAAAAAAATCATGCACATTTAAAAAAACAAAAACCAAAAAACCAAAAACCTAATCTATCCTCCTAGACTTTGTTGTAACCATGGAACCTGAGGGAACTAGGGAAATTTGGAAAGATGCTTTGTGTGTATTCATAATTTGAATTAAGCTGATGGAGCTTCACCTTTGTTCAACACTTGTTGCCTTACACAAATAGAGCAATCTTGCATAAGCTCTAAGCCTTTAGAGGATAGCTGGGTGGTATAGTAAATAGAGTGCCAGCCCTGGAGTGAGGAAGACATGAGTTCAAATCCGGCCTCTGACATGTAATAGCTTTGTGACCCTGGGCAAGTTACTTTAATTTGTCTGCCTTAGTGTCCTCACTTATAAAATAGGGTAATAATAATACCTAACTTTCAGGGTTGTTGCGAGGATCAGATGAGATATCAATTTTAAAGCAATTAGCGCAGCACCTGGTACACACTAAATAATATATAAATGTTAGCTATTATTATAAGTGTAGACCCAAATTGCTTTGTGTATACTTCCAAAGCATCATGGCAGGGTCAAGTGTTTCATATGGAAATCATTTTTCAAACTTTATTATATTGATGCATGTTGTTATTGTCCTTATGAGTCCTGATTGGAGGCAGCATAGTAGATTGGAAGGAGGATGGGCTGTGTAGTCAGAAGACATGGGTTCAAATTGCCTTCAGATGCTCTATACCTTGAGTAAGTACCTTAACCTCTCTGGGCCTTAGTTTCTTCATCTGTCAAATGAGAGAGTTGGGCTAGATCACCACCGAGGTGCCTTCCAGTTCTCATCCTATGATATTATGTATCCTTTGTCAGATAAAAACTAGTTAAGTTTGGATATATATGTATGTATATATATATATATATATGTATATATATGTGTATGTATATGTATATGTCTATATATATCACTGTATGTGTATGTGTATGTGTATATATATGTGTATATATATGTGTGTATATATATATATATATATATATATATATCTATATATCTCACTGGGCTGCCCAGAAGGTAATGATTTTTTTCAGTTACTCTGGCATTGATGGGGAGAGCATTAACATTGTTATGATAATAGATCCTTGAAGAACTGAATTTCATTGTATGGGATTATTGGAGTTAGAGCTGAAAGGGATTTTAGAGATCTTTTAGTTCAGTCCACTCATTTTACATATTAGGAATGAGACCCAGAGAGGCTGCACTAATTTTCCAAGGGCACAAAAGTGATAAGTAACAGGACTGAGGTTTGAACCACCATGGTCTGATTTTATAACAAATACCTGTGCCAATATATGAGGGCAACTTTTCAGACCTTTTACATCTCTGCCTCTCTCACTTGCTTTCAATTTATCCACAGGATCGAGATGTAAGTATATGCTGTCGTTGGAATTCCTTTTGTCAGGACAAGTGGGATCTTGGCTGATACTAAAGAGCTAGCCAAGGAGATCAATCAATAGCCTCAGGAAGCAGGGTTAGGTCTGGTACATGACCATTTATATGTGTGTGTATGGGGGAGGGGGATGTGGGATGGGAAGATGATGAGAGGAGGGATGTGGAAGAATTTGATTGACCTTAATCATTTCCAGTCACACTCAGAAAGAACCTGCCTGGTTTACAAATGTACAAATGTTTTGTCATGAACACACACAGAGGTATGCTCACATTCACAACTGATTTTCGGAAGCACGTATTGAAAGGATAATAGTTTCAGAGCTGGAAGGAGCCTTAGAGGTCACCCAGCCTAACCCTTTGATTTTATAGATGAGGAAACTGAAGCACAGATTAACTGATTTGATTGAAGTGATACAGATGGCAAGTGGCAAAGGCAAGATTTGAATTTAGTTCCCATGACTTCTGTGCTCAATGCTCTTTTTACAGCTCCAACCCTATGATAGAAAAGACACTATTCTAAGGGCTGGGAATGCCAAGATAAAAAGGGAAAAATAGTTTCTGCCCTATAAGAGATTACATTCTAGGACAAGGGGAGGGGTAGAGTTATGCATAAGTCTAAAATTGAAACATAGACTAGAATATTAATTAGGAAGATGGAAACATTTACATGAAATACTTTCTATCATCCATTTAGAACAAAGTGACACTCAAGAAAAATGCAAATAGATCTCTTTTCCTATGATAATGAGCCATTAAGGATAAAACATATACATATATCCTGTTGTTCCTCCAATGCTGGTTCTGAATGTCAGGAAGTACTGGTGGAAACCACAGAGATCATAGATGATAGATCATATCTAGAAATGACACTGACCTCATCTAAACCCTGATGCTTCATTTTTATAAAGAAACTGAGGTTCAGAGTATTGAAGTTAATACCCCTAAGATCACACAGGTAGTTAGATGGTACAGTTAGGTTTTGAACCCAAGGCTCCAGACACTAATTCATGTCTTCTTTCCATCTTGTCACCCTGTGTTGTATATCACTCATCACTTCTAAGGGATTATAATTTCACGCATAACTGAAGGTTATGGGACTTATGGCATCTGGTGTAAGAAGGGATTTAGAAATCATCCTAGACAAGGGGTAGGGAACCTCTGGCCTCGAGGTCACATGTGGCCTTCTAGGTCCTTGGGTGTGGCCTTTTGACTGAGTCTAAGTTTTACGGAACAAATCTTTTATTAAGGGGATTTGTTCTGTGAAGTCTGGATTCAGTCAAAAGGCTATACTTGAGGACCCAGAGGGCCGCATGTGGCCTTGAGGTCACAGGTTGCCCATATCTGTGACCTAGACCATCTCCCTCATTTTACAGAGACTGAATATGAGGGTGGAGGGAATAGATAAATGAATTGGAGCAGAGGAAGTGGAGAAAGACACACTTTTTTTGCTCAATTAGGAATCTCGCAAACCATACTTTTCTTTCTCTATCCTCTCAATGGAAATGATCTGATACCTAACTGGTTTTGTGATACCTTCAGCTACCTCCAGTTATTTTAAAGTGTGTTATGAAATTCTAAAGGCAAAATTATTACTTTTTTGAAGAACAGGAGGTAAAAGATGTCATCACGGAAATGTATGGTTGTTATATAGTTACATAAACATAAATGTATGTTGTTAAATAATAATATTAGCCCCTTCCTAGCCTATCCTCATGAGTCACCAGAATGCCTGGAGAAGCTTGGAATTAGCTCCCAAACTTTAAGACATTTCTGTGAAGCAATCCTCTGAGGCCATGATGCCCCTTTTCAGCATTCCAGCTCTGTCTTTGCTGCTGTCCTCCTTCCCTGGGATTATTTATGAAGGATGAAAAGAGAGAGGGGCTATGGAGAGTTATTTGTTTTCTCAGAGGCTGGGGATTGGAAATGTTTTAGAAACGTAACTGGTTGACACAAAGGATAAAAAGTTAAACATACAGAACCCAATATGTCCTCTCTCGGGACCCCTGTCTGGCTAACAGCAGGATTCCCTCTGACAATGTATCTCTGACTGAATAAGGAAAAAAGACAAGCCCATACAAACAAAGATGTGAACACAATAGCTCTGAAGGCCTCATACTGAGCCTCACAAGGGAGTTCAACAGCTTGAATGTTAGTTTGGGACTGAGGCAGTTATAGTGGCAACCATTGTGGGTCAGGTTTCTCAAGGAAATTGAACTCAGCAACATTTCTCCAGATAGCCCAAGTTACTCTTGCCACTAAGAAGGAGATGGGAACCTACTTTGAAATGTGGGAACATTCTTTAAAGCCATATGGGAGTGAAAAGAAAAGAACTACAAATGAGTTTCCCTTCTCTTTCTTTCTTTCTTTCTTTCTTTCTTTCTTTCTTTCTTTCTTTCTTTCTTTCT
>JAQQSZ010009384.1:0-12787 GCA_028646595.1 Phalanger gymnotis
GTTAAAAACTAAGTGCCATAAAAATGCTTGGGGACATGAAATCACTGTAGGGGTGGAACAGGAAGAATCAGAGAAGACTTCATAGAGGAGGTAACACAAGCTAGCTCTTAAAGGAAGAGACAATCAATAAACATTTATTAAGCATCTACTATGTGCCTAGCACTGTGCTAAGACATTTCAACAGGCAGATATAGGAATGAAGTGTGTTCTAATACAAAGTTCTGAAGATATTGAAACAAGATGGATTCCTTTTGTGGAAATTTCTGCTGTGAATAGGAGCCTGACCTAAGTAACTTAAAATTCCCTTAAAGCTCCGAGATTCTGTTATTCTTCTTAAATACTTGACCAAGTGATGTGGTTCTGTGGAACAGGGAGAAATAGCTGTTTTTTTTCAAAGCAGAATTAGTAAAAAATGAAAACAGAGCATAGGAAATTCAGAAAAGGCTTAGGGTGTAGGATGGGTAGTAGGAGGTAGCATCCGAGGACTGGAAAGTGGGAGGAGAGAAGCAGATAATTTGCTGAAAGCCAACTTTAGGAGTAGCTCTCCTTAATAGAACAGAGCCCCCTAAGCCTATAAAAAGGGCACAGAAGTAAGAGAGCAGTTGCTTGGGGAAAATTTTCCCAGGCAGAGAATGAGCATCTGGGGAAAGCACTTTTTTAAAAAGAAGCAATGGCATGGAATTCAGGGCTGCTTGCTGGAGTGCACAGTGTTCTGTTGTCTGTACTGAGAGCAGCTTTGACCTGGAATTGAAGGGTAGACCTGGGGCTTAATGTAAAAGCCAAGGGGGAAATAAAAACTATTTTGGAAAAGACTTTTTGAGGTCATTGAAATTCTTTAAAAAGGATATATTTTAGATTTGAAAAGTTTTCCTAGAATCCTGGTATCTTTGAAATGGATATGTTTTGGAATAGTTAATGTAATATTGTTATTCAGTCTTTGCCCTTAAAATAATTTCTAAGAGTTGTGTAATGATTCTTGTGCAATACTTCTTGTAGTAAAACTGTCTATTGTCACATGGGATTATAATTACTATGTACCGAAGACAATCAATACACTTGCCAACTGATAACTCTGCAGTGAAAGGACGAGATAAAATTTCAGCCTATGGGGGGGCACTGCCATTTTCATTAGAAAATGTACACTGTGCCTATTGATTTTTAATATGGAGCTAAATGTACTCTTCTTCTTGTAGACATTTAATCTAGAAGTTGGTTGGATATGTTTCTGTCCTAATGACCAAGCCTGACAGGTCTGGGAGGAGAGTGGTTGGCACTGTATGCATTTGTTTTTTAGAGATTTAAAAATGAGGGCGTTATTGCCTTGCTTGCTTCAAATATTCAGGACAGAGAGGGGTAAGATTAAATCTATAGGCACTGGAGCTGGAAGTAAGTAGGATCCTGCTGCCTCTTGAGACTGCCTAATGCTGAGAAACAGTGTGGTAAGATGGGAAGAACACTCCTTTGGAAGTCAGAAGATTTGTATTGAGTCCCTAGCCTACTAGCTAGATGACTCTGGGCAAGTCCCTTGAACTCTGCTCATATCTTCATTTGTATATCTCCATTTGTGATGGAGATGATAATACATTGATGGAGAGGGCATTGCCTAGTAGGTAGACAGTCTGCTTTGGAGATAGGAAATCATGCATTGAAATTTAGCCTCTGATCCACATGGGATAAGTTACCTAATCTTTCAGTGCCTAGGAAACTGATTATGAGTTGCAGAGAAGATTCTGATCAGCATTGGTAGAGGGAGTTTCCTCACTGGTTGTTGCCTTTACCAATGAAATTTTCATTAATTCCAGTGAAGTCATAGGTCCATTCCCCTCCCATCAAATAATTCTTGTACTGTCTACCTTAACCCAGTTATTATCTCGAGAAAAGTACTTTGTAAATCTCAAAGCACCATATAATTACAAGTTACTATTATTATTAAGATAATAATGATCCATAAAAGAGCCAGAATTGTATTTCATTATTCAAAAATCAAACACTGTAATTTTATGAGAAAATCAAATTGAACGGAATACATTTTTATATTCCCAAACTAAGAAATTACTTTAGATAAGTAAAAGCACTAAAAAAAATATTGCATGTGTTTCAATTTTGCTTAAAATTTCAATGTTAAAATTTTTCACAAAGCCAAAAAAGATTACCAACTCCCGACCCCATCCTACACTCCTACATTCCACCTCCAAGGCTTCAAAATTCTAGACTCAGCAAGGAAGCACTGAGTGATCCATGAACTCTATTCATACAAGACTGTGTCACACAAATAAAGTATCTGTTGGAACCTCTCTATACCCATCTTTTTTTATTTTAGAAACAATTGTAATGGGATTAATTACTTGATTTCCTGATCTATAACAGATTGAAAACAGTTGAAGAGACTGCACAGATAAAATCAGGTGCATTGACATCAGAAAGAAGTGATAGTTGACAGCCTAACAAGAAGGGAGAAAAATAAAAAATTAATAAATAAAAAGCAGATGCAAAAATTACAAACACTTGAAATCCTGGGCTCCTTTGGTATAGAAACAAATAACACTAAATACCTTGATACGCATTGAAGACACCATTATATTAGAAGACAGTACATTAATTGACATTCATAATGATCATAGGATCTTAGGATGATATAGTTGGAATTTGAAGGGACTTTTGAAGCTATTTAATCTAACCCCACTCCTTTTATAAACAAGGAAACTGAGCCCCAAGGAGGTTCAGAGAATTGTTCTAGTCACAAAGGTAGCAGGGGATGTTCTAGTCACAAAGGTAGCCTGAGTAATGAAAGAAAAGTCAAATGTCCAGTGTATCTGTTTAAGAAGACAAGGAAATGCATGATATATTTTTGAAAGTGAAAGTAGTTTAAAAAATAACATAAGTTTGGTGCTTATGCAAACTATAATTAATTAAAAAAAACTCCCTTGCAGAGAAAAGCTCATTTCTGGTCAATGCCAAATAAATGACATGTCACTGTACATAGTTTTTACCCTGAAATTCCATATATTGTGTGTGTATATCTCTATTTCTATCTTTGTCTAGATATCTATGTAGATGAATATGGATATTTAGGCATAGACGAAAACACTATATATACACACTATATATATGCAATATACTATGTATGTATGTATGTATACAAGTACTATATATGCACATACATATCATACACATACTTATATGCATACACACTACATACGTGTGTATATATACAATAGATATAGATATATATGTGTAGACTATACATACATTATACATACATATTCTGCATATGTATATATGCTATATATGTATGCACTGTATATGTATAATTCACTGTATATCCAATGCCCTACATATTTATATATACACTTATATACACTATATATGCATATATACAAACTATAGATGTGCATATATACATGTACTGTATATGTACACACACTATATATACATATACTATATATGCACTTACACTGTGTGTATATGTGTGTATATATACATGCACCATATGTAGGTACACATGTTTACATCCACACATATCCATAAATATGTGTTTCTATATTTGCTTCATGTACTATAATGAATGCATATTTGTTCTAGACAGACAGGATACTATAGAGGAGGGGCCACAAATGAAGCATGAAAAAGCAGGCTCTCAGAATACTGAGGATAGAATTCCACCCTGCTGAGCAGTTGGCCTTTGAACCTACTCATGGTCTCTTTGGCCCCAAGCTCTAGGTCTTCTGTCTCCTGATTGGTCCCAAATATTAGTATAATAACTAGGAAAAAGACTAAAGATTTTTACACAAGCAGGTTTGGTCAAGAGCTCTGCCAAACAGAGCAGTTTTCCTGAGAACCACATGGTAAGGAACACCAGACATCTAATTAAAAGAAATTACCTGTCTTAAAGTGCAAAGTCCTTCACTAAAGTCATTGCATGGAAATTAACCTGGATTTCTAAAGGTTGCACCAGAGAAAAATAAATTCTGTCTGTTAAACTGTACCAACCTGAAAAGCATTTGTGCATAGGCCTGGTAATTGGCTGAATATCTAGCATTCAAGGACTAGCCTAGCCAAATTTGGGAGTTGGTGCAGGAGAGAGAGGGCATGGTATTATCAGATCAGCCATGAAGATAGAGATACATATGTGTGCATATACACATAGATATATGTGTGTATACATGCATGTCTGTGTATGCATGTGTATACATAGATGTATATGTTTTATTGATACAACCTTTGGAAGTCAGAACTCTTTCATTTTACAGATGAGGAAACTGAGGCTTAGAGGAGTTAAGGGACTTGTCCAATGTCGCACACATAGTAAATATAGGAACAGGGATTTTCATCCAGGTCCTCTGACTTTAAAGTCAGCATTCTTTCCACCGTGTGAGAATATCTCCCTAAAGGAAACGTTTTTGTCTTTCTCCTAGTTATATCTCCTATCCTGAAGCATCTGTAAAGTGGGGAGTGGAATAGCTGATTTCTGGGAAACTTTCCAGCTTTGTATCATGACCTATGATGCCATGACTCTTTCTGTGAACACAATTTCTTTCTCATCAGAAGTTAGTGCACAGTCAGATCCTGTCAGCTCTATACGTTCCCGGTGCTCACTCACTATTTATTCCTTGTATCCCTCACATATCCTTTTGCTCTCTCACTGAATCCTCTTTTCATTTGCTCCTTCCTTTACTACCCCCAAGGGCTGGTTTCCATCACCAATGACTACATCTTAGTGCATAGTCATGAAGAGTTTCTGTGTGAGTAAAAATGATATCACTTGGTGGCTGATCTCTGATAATGAACCCCATCCCCCTCTACCAACTCCCAGAAATAGCTAGACTAGCTCTCGAATGTCAGATGTTCCGCAAAACACCAGGCTTGTGCTCAAATCATCTTCAGGTTGGCAGAGTCTGCCAGAGCTTATTTTCCTTTGGTGCGACCTTTGGAAACCCAGGGTAACCTCCATGTAATGACTTTAGTGAAGGGTTTGGAACTCTTAAGATAAACCATTTCTTCTAATTACATAATTTTTGGTGTTCTTGACCTTGTGATAACTGTAGCAAATGGCTTTGTTTGGCAATACTCTGGACTAAGCCTGCTTATAAACTGTATTTAATTTTTCTTAGGGGTGAGGGTGGTAAAGTATAGGTCACTCAGTTCCTGCCTTTTACTATCTCTCACTTATTCCCCTATTCCGTGTGATGTCATCTCAGAAATACTGCCACTGGAAACCCTGTTCTTTGCTCCTAATGAACTGCCCCAATAGTCTGCCACCAAAATATACCTTATCTGCTGAGGAGTAGTAGTTGATGGCTACTATTTTTTTTCCCATTCTCTCCCTTAGTGACATAATGTAGGGCCAAGAAAAATGACGATGCTGGTAATAGCAACAATAGCTAACACTGAAAAGAAAATAATTCACTGCTCCAGAAAGCCTTATTAAATACCATTAAATAGCCTGAATGCCCTGGGATTTGCCCTGTTAGCTTCCCAGAGTCAGCATTAAGCAGATTGCCTCTCTCCTGAGCTCTGATACCATAGTTCCAAGTGCCTGCTCAACATCACCATTCTTTAGACATCTCAAATCAACACGGCTGGAACAGAACTCATTACCTTTTCCCCCAACCCATCTCCCCTCCTAATGTCCTTATTTCTGTGGAAGGCAGCATCATCCTTCCAGTTGCTTAAGGCTACAATCTACAAATGATTCATGATTCTACAGTCTCAGTATTCCCAATAACCTATCAACTCCTTCGTCTTGCCAATTTTTCTTCTACAATATCTTATACATTATTCCCATTTTCTTTACGCACATGGTCACCACTGTCATTCAGGTCATCATCACTGCTTGCCTGAAACATAGCAGTAGCCTATTAATTAGTTTTCTCTGAATCCAGCTTCTCTTTTCTCTCTAATTCATCCTCCCTACATCTGCCAAATGGGTACTCCTAAAGTACAAACGTGACCATGTCACTCCATACTCAAAAAACTTAAGAGTCTCCATATTCTTTCTGGGATAAAATATAAACATTTAATACCTTTCAAAATCTCTAGTTTTCTAGGCTGATTACATACACAGTATTTCTCATCATGAACTCTATGCTTCATTAGAATTTGACTCCTTGATATTCCTTCCATATTTATAACATACCATTTCCTATCTTCATTTATTTATGTTGCTTGTCTATCATGTCCATAAGGCTTTTCCTTCTCACCTCCAACTCTTGGACTCTCTAGCTCCTTTCAGAGTTCTGCTTAAATACCACTTCTACAAGAGATCTTTCCTAATTCTCCTAAACTATTACGCACCCCACCCCTTTTCAAAATTACTCAATTGTGATATGTTGCCTCACACCAGTAGAATGAAAGCTCTCTGAGAAAAGGGAGTCATGTTTGGCTTTGTATCACTAACATCTATCATGATGTTTACATGTATTAGAAGCTTGATTAATGCATGTCGAATGGAATTGAATGGATAGAAGTGAGGTCAAGTTAAAAAAAGATGAATGCAGAAATATAGAAAATATTATAAGAATAATATCAGGAATGCTAAAGCTTAGAATAAGCTAAGCACAGTAAAAGAAAGATTTTGTTTCAAATTTTTGTTATATTGCAATTAAAAAGAAGAATCAAGTAAGGAGTAGGCTTATTGCTTAGTATTGATGGGACAACAGCCAGTAGATGTAAGGTAAAGAAGTTTACTTCATTTTTTGTTTGTTTCTGGTTTTTTTTTTTTTACCCTTTGCAAGGAAAATTACCTTTGAACTAGAAAGGACACAATACATGTGGCTAATAGAAAGCCGATAACCAAAATGCATAGGGTATGTCTAGAATCCCCAATGAGTTCAAACCACTTGGCCCAGATGAACTCCACATCTTCAGGTACAGAAAGAATTCATGAATATGATTGCTACGCTCCTATAAGAGAGATTTTAAAGTTCATGGGGATGGGAGAAATGCCGTAGTACTGGAGAGGGGCAAATGTTATCTCATTTTCAAAAAAAGAGAAGACAAGGGAATATGCAAAGTGAAAGCCAATGAATTTAACTTCTATTCTTAGGAAAAAACTAAGTTGATTTTAAAAAAATTATGTTTTGTTTTTACATCAACTTTATTCCAGACATATCCTTCTATCTTCCCTTATCCAGGAACTACCCACTTTAAAACAAAGAATAAAAAAGAGAATAAAAAGAAAATTAGTTTGTGAAAACTAACACATTAGCCAAATCTGACAGTATATGCAGTGATTCATACCCATAGTTCTCCATCTCTACAAAGATAAGAGAGAGGTTCTTTTTCTTATCAGTCTCATGGCCAATCATGCTTATTATAGTTAAATAGCAACTTGTTTTTGTTTTGTTATTTTTTTTTCCTTTTACACAATGTATTTTACTTTCCTTGTTCTGCTTACTTCACTCTACAATCATTAATAAAAAATTTCTAAAACTTCTCTGTATTCCTAGTATTTCTTACAGTTTATTAATATTTGATGACTTTCATAAATAGTTAAAATTTACATAATGCTTTAAGATTGGTAAAACACTTTCCATCTCATTTGATCCTCATAACAGTTTTGTGAATTTGGTAGATGCCATTATTACACTTATTTTACAGATGAGGAAATTAAGGCTAATAGAGATGAGGTGACTTTTCAAAGTCATGTGGCTATTGTCTGAGGTGAGATTTGGAATCAGGTCTCACTGAGACCAAGTTTAGTCCTCTATCTACTATGCCACATAGCTGCACAGCACGCCAGAATTTATTTATCCATTCTCCAGTGGATGGTCATCTGCTTTGTTTGTAATTTTTTTCTTTTTATCCTTTACTTCCTTGGAGTATATCGCACCAGTGGCATCTCTGGGTCAAATGGTATGGACATTTTAGTCACTTCCTTAGAATAATTAAAAATTGTTTTACAGATTGGTTGGATCAATTCCACCAATAGTGGAATATTTTGGCACCAATAGTGCCTGTCTTTCCATAACCCCTCTAACACTAAAGGATTCCCATTGTAATCTTTGCTAATTTGTAGGGTGCAAGGTCAGGTTTGTTTTCATTTGCATTTTTCTTATTATTTAGTGGAACAATATTTCAAGCGGTCATTAATACCTTATAACCCTTTTAGATACTGCTTGTTCATATCTTTGGACCAATTATTCATTGGCTTTTGGCGATATATATTTGGGCTAGTTCCCCATATATCATGGACACCAGATGCTTAGAGATATTTGATACAAAGATTAATTCTAATTTACAGCTTTCTTGTTTGTTCATGATTTGTTTGGTTTTGTTCATGCAAAAGCTTTTCGTTCCATCAGCAAAATGATACATTCTGTCTCTTGTTATTGCATCTAACCCTTTTTGGTTAAGAACTCTCCTTCTAGCCACAATTATGAATGGTACATGACCTGGTGATTAGCACAGTACTTGGCATGTAGCAGATGGTTAATAAATGTTTATTGAATTATTGATTAATTGTTCTCTTTTATTTTAATGGTATATTCTCTTTTTTATTGAGTTATATTATGTAAGATGTTGATCTAAACCTAATTTGTGTAAGATTGTTTCTAGTTCACCAAGCAGACAGAGGCATCTGGGTGACCCAGTGTACAGAGTTGCTGGGCTCAGAGTCAGGAAGGCCTAAGTTCAGATCCAGACTCAGACAATCCCTGTGTGACCTTGGGCAAAGTCATTTAATGTCTGTCTGTCTCATTTTCCTCAACTGTAAATGTGGATCATAATAGCACCTACCTTTTGGGATTGTTATAGGGATCAAATGACATAATGTTTATAAGCATTTAATACAGTGCATAGCACATAATAGGTGCTTAACAAATCCTTCCTTCCTTCTCCTCCCCTCCCTCCATCCTTTCCTTCCTCCTTCCTTCCCTCACTTCTTTCCTTCCTTGCTTTCTTCTTTCCTTCTTTCCTCCCTTCCTTCCTCCCTCCCTTCCTCCCTTCATTCCTTCCTTCCTTCCTTCCTTCCTTGCTTCCTTCCTTGCTTCCTTCCTTTCTCCTTTCTTCCCTCCCTCCTTCCATCCTTCCCTCTCTCAAATTTGTTTTAGGATTGGCAAATATTTGTGATTGTTTTATAGAGAATGTATGCCACACTAAGAATAGAGACTAGACCTGTTGTTATTTCATTAGAAGAGAAGACAGAGATGAGGAAGCTCCTATCACTACAGGCAGTGATACGCTGGTAAATTTTTAACAACTAGCCCTCTGGAAAAAGCATAACTCTTTTAAGCTTAGTCTGCATTTCTGCCATTTTTTTCTATCACTTTATTAAATTTTTAAAAATCAATAAAATGATAAATCAAGCCCTGAACTGTAGCATTTGTGGATTTCTGAGGTGTAAATGGTCACATTGAAAATTTAACAATCAGATCTAGCTGATAGGAGCTGACTCTAGGACACTTTTAATACCTTTCCTGCAATTTATAGTGGTAGAGAATTTCCTAGAGCACTGAAACATTAATTGACCAGGAGTATGCAACAAGTACTTGCTGGTATCTGGATCTGAGCTCAGATCTCTATCCCCTATGCCTTGCTGCCTCTTTGTATGTAAAGCCTGATATTATAATTGAGTAGAAGGCACACAAATGGAAAACTGGAAATGAAAATTGCCAGTGCCATCCATAACTCAGATCATCTTTTTGGTATTTGAAATATAAACCATGTGGGATTGCTTCAGTACGATTTGCATACAATGTAGTTTTCCAAAATTTTCATCACGATAGAAAAGTTGGGACTGTCTGATGAGGAAATAGAGCCAGTGGTCACTGGGAAAAGCTCAATATTCTGCACAGCATTTCATTTCGGATCATGCCAGAAATAATGAAGTAGCCTGGATGACATTTGACATCTTGAGATAGTTGTTGGATATCATTCACTTGTAAAATGAGACTCCAGAAGGGCTCCGCCTTGATGTCGAGAGACAGTGCTTCTAATTATTCCACGCAAATGGCAAGACCTTGCAGCCTGATCACAGACAGGCTTTCAGACATCTCATCCTGATTTGTGTGTGACCTCTATCACATCAGTGTCTCAGTTTCCTTGACTGACAAAGAGGATATTGTATGTACATATACACATCTCCTTGTGCCAGGAGAGGGAGAGAAGAGCCAGTTTCCATGCTAGCAGGGGTGCTCTGGGCGGGGTGGGGTGGGGCGGTAATGTTGCCTAGTGCTATTTTGTTCTGAATGGCAAACAAACTCAATAGCACCTACAATGTACAGAGAACCCTGCTAGGTGACAGGAGAGACACAGTTTCTGCCCTAGGGGATCTTATTGTCTAACAAGGTGACATAACATTGAAAAATAAGTATGATACAGGAGGATATATGTGGTGAGTTCACAAAAAGTACAAACAAAACTATGAAATACGAGATGGAAAAGGACATTTTCAACTGTTGAGTGGGAAGGCAGAGCAGGAAAGGCTTCACCGAAGAGATACTATTTAAGTTGGCTTTAAAAGATGAGGGGGAGTTCAATAAGTAGGGAAGAGCATGGTTAGTTCAGGCAGAGAACACTAAGGCATGGAAACATGAAACTATAGGATAGGTATAGGGAAGAGCAAGGAGCCCATATGGTATGGACAGGAGAGGTATATTAAATAAAGTGATAATAATCATGATGATAATAATAATAATAGCGTTTATATAGCACTTTAAGGTTTGCCAAAAGCTTTAAATATGTCCTCTCTTTTGTTTATTACAACAACTTTATGAAGTAAATGCTATTATTATCCCCATTTTTACTGGTGAGGAAACTGATGTTCAGGTAAATGATTTGTAGTAAGTGTCTGGAGCTAAATTTGAACTCAGATCTTCTTAGCTCCAAGAATGGTAGCAGATTGTCATGCTAAGTTGGAAGCCACTGCATTGTTCAGAGTGGAAGTGTTCTCGGTGGGAAAAAAATAAGCTATTTGAGGCAGGGACTGTGTCATTTTTAATTGTTGTGTATACAGTCTTTAGATATAGTCAGAGAATAATAAGTATTTGCTCTATTGAATTATTAGAAGGGCAAAAGGACAAGAGATATTAAAATGGTAAGTTAGAGATGACTTTTTAAGTTATTAGATGGAGAGGTAAAAGAATCAGAATGAAGACACTATAACACTGAGGTTTGCAAAGTGAAAGATTGGGTGAATGAAGTACTTGATAGAAATAAGGAAATCAGAAATAAAAAGAATACCTTCCCCCTCTGTTCCACTCATCTGAAGCCTTTGTGGTCTTTGAAGAGTACGGTGAGAACACTGGATGAGTGGACCTGGATCCTAGTCCTTAACTTCCCTGGTTCATGTCTTATTTTACAGTTTTATACCTTAAAGTATAATTGTAATTGCCATTATTAGTGTAGGTGTTTTCTATATCACTACCTCAATATTTATGGAAGGCCTAGCCTTCTGACTGAATAAATTAATCAGAGGTATGAAGTAGGAGTGAACGCGGTCTAAATATCTGTACTGAATTAATCAAAAGCATTAAGCTGATTGCTAACCAACTAGATAACTAACCAAGTGGGGAAAGAGTAGAGTGCTTCAAGCTATTGGATGAAATGCAATTATCACAGAGGGAATGAAGTAGGATTGGTTGAAGAGACTCAATGATGTCTTGAGTGACGGTTATGTAGAATTTTATTTCAAAGGAGAAGTGTGTAATGCTCAGTTTACAAAATGTTTTTCTCAAGAGACTTGACATGTAGGTGACCCTGGGTGTATAAATTTAGCCCACATAATGGGCATCATACCTTAAACACAAAGCCTGGAGAGTGTACTATGCTACTCACTTCCCAGGGCTTCTAAGTTTGATGATCTAGGATAGTCAATCTGATACCTGCCTTGGCCCCAAAAGAAAAGATTAAAGATGCCTGGGATCAATATATAGTTCCTTAGCTGTGGCATTCATTTTCCTCTGAGTTTCTCTTTCTTCATTTCTTACTTTCTAAATGTTAATATTGTGTCGGAGTCACAGGGGAAAAGATGAGGATATTCAGACTCTCATGAGAGAGTCTTATGCCGTGTTTTCTGTCTTGCAAGATCAACTAACTCTTTGAACTCTAAATGCTTTTGGTGCTTTTTTTCACAATAAAGTCCACTATATTTTGTTCCATTTGCTGTCCTGGTTTCTCTGCTGGCATAGTGAAGCAATGGCAGGGCACAGTGAGTATTGACCCACCTTACTAATAATGACCATTTTCTCTCTTTTTTAAAAGAGAAAAAGCTAAGGGCAGGGAGAAAGTTATTTACTTGGGGACATAATAACAATTGCATTTGTCTGGTTTTAATAGTTTCCAAAGCATTTTGATATTCAATTGGTTGTCATAGCAATCAGGTAGGCAGGGCTATACACATTATACAGAGTATTCAAAAAATCTTGAGGTTTTTTTTTCTGCTGGGATTTCTGCCATATCTTATTTTTTTTCCAATTACATGTAAGCCAGGATTTAATTTAGACCACAGATCTGTGTACCAATTCAAAAGATCCAAGATCTATAAAGGATCTCAACTCCTTAATTTTATAGATGATGGAACTGAGGCCTAGGGAAGTTGAAGGGACAAATAACACAGATAATAAGCCTCAGAGGCAGGATTTGAACACAGAGCCAGTGTCCTTGCTATATGTCCCTATGTCTACATGAGCCATTTCCCAAGTTGTGTAAACTTTTTTTTTTTAATTTATTTTTGACATGTTTGGTTTTCAGCATTGATTTTCACAGGCGTTTGAATTACAAATTTTCTCCCCATTTCCTCCCCGCCCCACTCCAAGATGGCGTACATTCTGGTTGCCCTGTTCCCCAG
>JAQQSZ010009385.1:0-12787 GCA_028646595.1 Phalanger gymnotis
AAAAAAGGGGAGATGACAGAAGGGAAGGCAGATGCGGGAAGAGGTAATCAAAAGCAAACACTTTCAAAACGGACAGGGTCACGGGAGAAAATTGAATAAAGGGCGATAGGATAGGAAGGAGCAAAATATAGTTAGTCTTTCACAGCATGAGTAATGTGGAAGGGTTTTACATAATGATACATATGTGGCCTATGTTGAATTGCTTGCCTTCTTAGGGAGGGTGGGTGGGGAGGGAAGAGGGGAGAGAATTTGTAACTCAAAGTTTTAAATGCAGATGGTAAAAAACAAAGTTTTTGCATGTAACTAGGAAATAAGATATACAGCCAATGAGACATAGACATCTATCTTGCCCTACAAGAAAGTACAGGAAAAGGGGATGGGGGGGCGGAGTGGGGTGACAGAAGGGAACGCTGACTGGGGAACGGGGCAATCAGAGCATATACCATCTTGGAGTGGAGGGAGGATAGAAGTGGGGAGAAAGTTTGTAATTCAAAATCTTGTGGAAATCAATGCTGAAAACTAAAAATAGTAAATAAATCATTAAAAAAAACAAAAAAAAGTAAATATTTTCTTGGACTTCTTTGATATCTTAATAGGTCTTTTTGTTGGCATTATAATCATTTTTAGTACTGATGCCGTATTGTTTCCAAGACGCCCTACATTCTAGGAATGAGACCTGTATATAGTCTTTCTTTTAACTAAGGGAGCCATTCCTTTTCCCTGAAGCTGAATCTCTGCATTGGTAATTAAGGTGGGTATTTCTTATAATTTTAGAATGATAAATTAATTAAGTCCCTTTCATTGAGTCTTACTAGGTGCTGACTGACCCCCCCCACACACACACACACACCTTTTTACTGCTAGGTACAAAGCCCCACGCTGGTTAGCAAACTAGTTTTCTAGTTTGAGAGAGGTAGAAAGCCCCCAGGCCCCTAAGGGGAGTCGCTAAGGCCAGAGCCAATAGTAGCAGCCCAAGTTCTGGTCACCTAGATGCGTTTGATGACAGCCAAAGACTGTATAAAAAGAGAAAACAGAGCTATTTGCTTGGGTTCTCATTCTTGGAGGAGTATAGATGTGGAGACTCTGGGCAGCTGTAGTTAAGAGCTCTCCAGTTTGAGAACCCAGATGTTGATGCCTTCTTGGTCACTATGAATTTTATTTAGTTTGTTTATAATGTATCTTTGTAATTTGTTTGTATTTGCTTTGAAGTTCAGGGTGTTGGCTTTTTCCCCTGAACTAAGTGAATGATATATGTATATAATGGATTAAAGTAAGATTGTTAACCCCTTAATGTTACTTTCCTTAGTAAAGCAGATCAAAAGAATCTGTGCTGGCAGCGTTTTGTTGTTGGGTTTGTGTTGGTCTTTCACCCCCACAGCAGCTGCTAGCCAAATTGTTGTAACAATCTTATATCCCCTTTTTTTCTGAGGGTCTAAATAAGAGTGATTAGAATGAGTTGTGTGGTTGGAGGGTTGATTAGAGTTGTTGTGGGGGGAGAAAAGAGAGAACTGAACTGCATTACTTCCTTCTAATCCATAATTTGCGTCAATGCACAAAATTTATTTACTTTTAATTTAAAAGGTGGTTTCCTACTTCTATGTCTTATTTACTTACATTGTAGAAGTTGTCCTGGGTTTTAAAGGGTATGTCAGCTCCAGAACATCTTACCAAATTAGAAAGGCTTCAGTTTTACTACCACTCATAGATAACACATTTGTCCTCTGAGGATCAGCTAAATAAGTTAGTAAATGCTAATTATCAAAGGAGTGTCACCAAGAGATGGATACTTTCAACCACAGCAATGTACAAACAAATCTAATGAGGTATGAAGGTTTGGATCTGCTACAGTGGTAGAAGTACTCATAAACCAAGTAAAGTTAAGCCAAAAAGCATTTATTAAACCCCTACTATATGCCAGGCAATGTGATAGGTTCTACTTATAAAATAATAGGTTATTTGAAGTATTTAATGTAAATTATTAGATTTAGTAAGAATGATAATTATATTAGTGCGGTTGCAAACTGATCCAACCATTCTGGAGAGCAATTTGGAACTGTGCCCAAAGGGCTATAAAAATATGCATAACTTTTGACCAAGCAATACCACTTCTAGGACTAAATCCCAAAGAGATCATACAAGGGGGAAAGGACCTATATGTGCAAAAGTATTTATAGCAGTTCTTTTTGTGGTAGCAAAGAATTGGAAATTGAGGGGATGCCCATCAATCGGGGAATGGCTAAACAAATAATGGTATATGAATATAACGGAATGCTATTGTGCTTTAAGAAATGAGGAGCAGATGGACTTCAGAAGAACCTGGAGAGCCGTATATGATCTGATGATGAGTGAAGGGATCAGGACCAGGAGAACATTGTATACAACCACAGACACGTTGCTTCTGTGATGACTAACTTTGATAGACTTGGCTCCTCTCAAGAATTCAAGGTTTTAAGAAAGCTCCAAAAGTCTCATGATGGAAAAAGCTATCCACATCCAGTGAAAGAATTACGGAATCTGAATGCAGATTGAAGCATTTTTGCTCTCTTTTTTTCTTTGTTATTTTATTTTATTTTTAGGTTTTTTTCATCTTTCTTGTGGTTCATTTCATTGGTTATAATTCTTCTTTACAACTTGATTATTTGGAAAATAAGTTTAATTCAAAGGTATATGTGGAACCTGTATAAGATTACATGCCATCTTGTGGGGGAAGGAGAGAGGACAGGGAGGGGAGAAAGTTTGGAACTCAAAAACTTGTGGAACTGAGTGTTGCAAATGTAAAAAAATAATTAATTTTTAAAAAAGAATGATAATTATAGATAATATATTTTACATTCTAATGAGACTACTCTGTGCTGCACTTGAATTAGGTTCAATATTGAAACAAAATGAAAAATTCAATAGTAAACAAAAAGCGACATACTTAACCATAGCACAAAGATTTTTGACAAGGATAGACACTAAAGAAACCAAGTTGATTCAGCTGAGTGAAGTTTCCTTGTCAAAGTTGCCCATTCTATTCTAGATGTCTAGCAGCCATGTATCAGGGAGCTCCTAGAGCACCTTATGGCTCCAGGCAACAAGGAATTGAAGTCAACAACCTAAATCTTTGGTGTAGTGAGCCAAACAAGACTTGAGGATGGACTCAGTATATTTGTAAGGAAAATTAATCAAACTTACATAGGGGAAAGATGGGAGTTAAGATATTCATCCTAACACAGAAGCTGTGTCCCATCACACTCTGCCCTAATCATACCATATATAAAACACTGTACATTGCTCTGTAAATTGCATTTTATAAACGATATCACCAAAGTGAAAGACAGCCCAGAGGATTGAGCAGAACTATAAGGACATTCAAAATATTGCCATACAAGTATTGTTTCAATGAATTTTGAATGCTTATTTTGGAGAAGGGCAGTGAAGTGACACAGTGGATAGATCAGGCCAGGAGTCAGGAAGACTCTTATTCCTGAGTTCAAATTCAATATGACGCACTTATTATCTGTATGACCCTGGACAAATCACTTAATCCTGTTTGCTTCAGTTTCCTCATCTGTAAAATGAGCCAGAGAATGAAATGGCAAACCACCACAGTATCTTTGCCAAGAAAATCCCAAATGCAGAGACACAGAGTTGAATAAGACTGAAAAACAACTGAAGGACAATTTTGGAAAAGGAAAATTCTAGGGCACAATTTCCTTGAGGAGGGGGCTGTTTCATTTTTGTTTTGTTTACTCTGTACCTGGCATATAGTAGGTGTTTAACAAATACTTGTTGAGTGATTGATATAGGGTTGTGGATTTCAAGTATCTTAATAGTTGCTATATAGAATAAAGTTTATTCTTCTTGAGGATTGCATGAGTTAATGCATGTAAAGCACTTTGCAAACCTTAGAGTACTATGTAGCTATTATTCATGGTCCCAGAAAGCAAAAGAAGGACCAATGAGAGGAAGTTACAATGAAGTGGATTTCAGCTCAACATAATGAAAAAAAAATTAATAATTATTAGTGTTGACCAAAAATAGAATGGCTGTCTCATGAGTATTAAGTTGTATATCGGTCATGAGAAGTCTTTGAGTATAAGCTGAGAGACTACTTGGAAAAAATTCTAGAAAGCTGGTATGATTTTCATGAGGATTGAATTAGAAGGCCTTTGTGCTTCTGATTTTGCAAATATCATGATTTGTTTCTATTTCAACATAACGAAATGTTCAGTACTGTTTATTTTATTAAAACTCACAACAACCAATTTGTTTCAAGGACCACATTACAAAATTACTACCTTAATATCTAGAGTGCCATCCTCAGTGGTTTTCTTTTTAAACTGAATTTTCTTGCCCTCTGATACTATCTGTAGACTTCCATAACTCTGTGATCCTTTGACTTTTTTTTTTCACAAAATCACATAGAGAGGAAAGTAGAATTGGAGAGATGAAAGGGTGGCTGCCTTTAATGAGCACACATGGTGTTCTGTCATAACATATTACTCTCAGATACTCATGATTAACTGTTCTGCTGGTTAAATTTTGAGAGTACGAAATGTAAGCCAAACAACCACAACAGAAAGACTGTCTATAAAAATTAGTAAGCTTTTTTAATTTCATATTTATCTTTTCTTGTCAATTGTAATTTTATATCATCAGATGTGCTTTCTTGCTTGTTGTGAACTGAATTAAGGGTTCTTGCTAAAGAGTTTCCACTCCAGAAAGCAACAATGGCATTCAAAGTGCCAAAAATAAGGTGGTACACATTAGAATTAACTTACTCCAGTTTTACCCTGTCATTGTTGCAACTGAAATGGTTTCCGAGAATAGAAGATCTGGCACATCAAAGTGATTTGAGGTTAGCCTAAAAATTGCAATCATTGTGGCACATGGCATTTTTATTTTGAGATTTCTTCCCACTCTGAGATATTCAGAGATTGCAAGCAAACATACTGATGATAAACTAGAATGAGAGTAAAATGTCCTTTTAAAAAATTTTCAATTGATGATCACAACCTATCCACATCTTCTCATCCAGTGTGAGTAGTGTTTATGGCCCCCCATGATGAAAAGATTTCTCTGGGATTTGTAATCCTGTAAGTGCCAGTTCCACATTGAACTATCCATCTGCTAGTCTTTGCTCTCTCTAAATAATCAGCCCACCTCTTTTTCCAATCATACATTTTAGGATGATGTATTTTATGCTTCTTTGTATGGTCACAAACAATCATTAACATAGGAAATAAATGTGTTAAAGTAATTTCTCATTAAGAATCTGTCTAAATAGATTTCAGTACTGTATTCAAACTCATAATGAGGGAGAAATGATAAAGTAAAATATATTTTATCCTTTTATTTCTCATACTCATCCTTAATTTTCTTCTTTCCTATTTTGTTAACTAACTACTTTTGACAAGAGAATTATAGCTTTTATGCTTATTGTCACTAACATAGGATTTATTTTTATTGAATTATTCTCAATTCAAACATCTCTCACTACTTCCCAACACATTCTAAGTTAGGATGTTTCCTAATTGTCCTCAGAATTCATCATACTCTTTCTGATTCTCTGTCTTGTTGTACTATTTTCCCAGCTTCATCCTTTCCATCTGTGGAAACTCAGCCCATCACTCAAAGCTAAATTCTTTCTCAATGCCGTCACAATGTTTCCTCTCACAACTCAATTCACGCTGATTTTCCCCACCTCTAAATTGTTATTTTACCTATAATTCTCAGTACAAACTTTATCCTTTAGTAATTTTCTAATTGGTTCATTTTTGTTAGTTTTCTCTTACTAATTGGATTTTAAGCTTCTTCAGGTAAAAGACTTTATCTTATATTTCTCTTTATCTTAACCAGTCAATCAATCAGCAAGCACGTATTAAGTGCCTACTTTGTACCAAGCACTGTGTTTGGCACCAAAAAGACAATTTCTAAATTAATGTAATCAATGCTATCTTATGCTAATCCCAATATCTTCAATGTGCCTAAGCTTCTCTGTCTCATTTTTTAAATAATATAATATAATATAGTATAGTATAATATAATATAACATAATATAACATAATATAATATAATATAATACAACACAACACAATACAATACAATATAATATAATATAATATAATAATATTTTCCCCCTAATTCTGTTATAAGGAACACCATAGCTTAAATGAACAAAACTACATGGAAGATATTGCAAAATTTACCCAATGTGCTTTTTCCCCAACTTGCTTTTCTTCTTTTAAACACTGGACCAAATTTATTTTCCACCTTTAGCAGTTGTTCCAGATATATGTACTGATAGATAAAATTAACAGACTGCTCACTCATTGGTAAGGAATTTCTTCCCATTTTATGGATATCTTCATGGTGATATTCAACTGATCACTGAATAAAATTGTGTGGTTACATCAGGCATGGAATATATATCAATTTATAATATCCATAGGAGACATTTTGTTTTAGGAAATAGCTGTGTTTTCCTAGAGTGAAACAATTTTTAAAATTCAACAAACGATAGAGTGATATCACATAATCTATATCTTTCAGCCAATAGTAAGACAATGCATATGTGTTCTACTATAGAAAATTGTCTCTAAGAGCCTGATCTCTTCTCATATGTAATTTTTCAAACAGTATATCGACATATTTTGTTTTTATTCAACAGGTACTTCCCAACCCTTCCCAAAATTCTCCCTAAGAATGCATTTTAATAAATGTCCTCTACTCTTTTAATGTGTAAGTTATCAATAGAAAAGAATAATGGGTTTTTCAATGAGGTTTAACCTTTGAAATTGACCAGTTCCCCAGTGCTGTGTCTACATGGCAGTAGTCATTGTGTATATTCTTCCCTTACCTCTGATTTATCTGGTTGAAAGTTGCACATGCAAGAAGCCTAAAATTGTCTTACTATCTACATCATTTTGCAATTGTTAGGTTACTTTTTTCCCCACTAAGAATCCTGATGTCCTGACATTTAGTGTACATTTATTTAAAACTTATATTGTTTCATTTTCTACAAAGTCTACCAAAATAGTGAAGCTTCCTTGATTATTCTTTCTGATGGTATTTATTTTTGTAGTTTTCTAAAATCGTGCTTTTTGCTCCTGTTTTTTTCAACTGAAGCAGAATAATTCAACTCTAACCTCTTATTTTAACTTTATATGAACTTTTAAATTCAAAGTGGTTTTTTCTTGAGTGAAGAAAAATTATGGGTTTTATTTTTTAATTCATCTGCAAGCATCTTCTATTTTAGAGATGAACATATGTCTTTATCTTTTTTTATATTTATGATTATTTTCCTCTCCATAAAATTTTTATTATTTTTTTAAAAGAGAGAAATTAAAAGATGATGTAGACGTGGGAAGAAGGAAAGGAGGAAACAATAAATGAAAGGAAGGAAGAAGGAAGGAACTCTAGGTATCTGAAGCTGGTTAGGCCTGGAATTATCTAATTTATTCTCCTATTTTCTCTTTTCCTATTCAATCCAGATGTATTTTTTTCTCCTGACTTGTTTATGGTTTTTAATATCCCCTACATGATTACATCATCTTTGCAAAAAGAAATTGTCTTCCTTATTTTACCTTCAGATTTGTATGTTTCTCCCAGTTGCTAGGCAACTTTAGTCTACTTTCTCAATATAATCTTGTCATGATTTAAATTCAACAAAGGTAGGCTGAGGCACCTTCTCTTCCAGCAAGATAACAGTTTAATATTAACAAATGGGTCAATGACTTGCTCAAATTATGTCAGAGACCCCAAGATGGAGAAAACTCATTTTTATAAGGTTAAAACCATAGAACAGAACAGGGTAGGTAACATTATGGTACTGAAGACAACATGATCGGTTACATAGCTGAGGTGAAGAGAACGATATGGTCAGTTTGAAGTTGAAATTGAGGGGCTTACAACAGCTCTCTCTTTCTGTCCTGTGACTAAGGATTGTTCATTATTCAAGTCCACCTGCAATGTTAAAAAATAGTGGGCAAGATTTCTTTGGATAGAAGACTAGTCCTCATTCCCTGATGTCCATATCCCACAAGTAGAGCAGAATTCCTTGAGGCAAGAACAGAACAGTGATTAGCTGGAGAGGTGGATTTCTGAACTTAACTCCTTATATACCAGTTGAATTTCTGCACTGAGTTCAGAGACAAAGAACAATGCCTTAAGGACGAAACGATTAATTGTAAATAGGATCAATTAAAAAATGATACAGAATCATTTTAATCTTCTCAATAAAAATACTTCCTTTTACAACTCCAGATCTCTTAAAAGTAGTATGATTTATGCCAATTTGTGAGAGAAATATTTCATTTTAATGACTATTCCATTACAGAGGGATTGGGCAGGAAATCTATTTAATGTAATTTAATGTAATTAAATTAATTTCTGTAATAAAAGATAACTAGATATTATATAACTTGTTAAGGCTTGGAAAACTCCTTACAAACATCAGCTGATCTTCGCAATAATCTTGAGAAGTAGATTCAATTAATATTCCCTTTTTACAAAAATGGAAACTAAGAAAGGCAGAGATGGAGTGACTTGCCCAGTCATACAGCTAACAAGTTTCTTAAGCAAGATGAGCTTAGATCTTCTTGATTTTAGGTCCAATGTTCTACACATTGTGTCACCTCACTTCCTGCTACCTAGGTGTCAGTCAGAAATATGACTTTTTACAATACAGAAAACTGTGAAGTGGCCTAAACATAAAACGCCTCAATCAATTTAAGAGACAGGAAGAGATTAGTTCCTCTACCCTCCATACCAGAGGCTGTATGTGAAAGGAAGAAATGAAGGTCATTCTTTAAGTAGATAAATGTCAAGAGCGATTTTCTTCAGAGTTAACTGTGGAACAAGTTTTTTCTCTTTTTCTTTATCTCACACTTCTTATGGAGGTCCTATGCAAATGTGTATTCTTGGATTTTCCCTATCCAGAATGGGAATTCAATGGGCATGGCTAATGAAACATTTGGCTTTGGGGGTTGAAGATACACGAGGGAGTGATAATAGTGAGGTCTGCTTTGTTTTCTTTTTCTCACCATGCAAATGTGCAAACATGAGGCAAATTTCAGCAGAATTAAGCCCTAGTTTTGATTTCCTATCTTGAAAGACAAACCTGTTGATTAACTCTTTTGATATCCATTTAAATAGTGTTATTATTTAAAGTAATCTAATAATGGGATAGTACATTCAAAACTGAAAATTATAGAGAAAAATCTTTCTGACAAGCAGAGCTAGGAAGGGATAGAGATTTGCCAAAGTTATGATTATGACTAGATCAGGAATTAGGCCCTATAGAATAGGGGCTAAATTGAGATATGCATATATATGTAGAGACAGCCATGCATTTGAAAATTTGAGCTTCAAGTCTTTTTAATGAATCTTCAGAATGAAAATGCCTTTGATTTCCATCAATTTCCACAAAGTAAAAGGCTAAAACTGTTATATGAATGTCAGTCATCTGGCAAATATTTATTAAGCGCCTATTACTTTCCAAGCTGTGTTCTAAGAGTTGTGCATACAAAAAGAATAAAAACAAAACAAAACAAAATAGTCCCTGGTCTCAAGGAGCTCTCAGTATAAACTGCAGACAACAGGCAAACACATATGTACAAACAAGTGATTTACAGGATAAATCGAAATTAATTAACAGGGAAAAGACAGTAGAATTAAAGTGAATTAGGAAAGTCATCCCACAGAAGATAGGAACTTACTTGAGACTTGAAGGAAGCCAGAGAATCTCAGAAGCAAGATGAGAAGGGAGAGTATTCTGGATATGGGTGATAGCCATAAAAAAATGTCCAGAACCAAGAGCAGAAGCTTCTCTGATTTTGGCTATGTCTCTGTTAACTCTGACAAATCTGATTCTAATGTGGTCAATTCAATTAAACAATCTTTTGTGTGTGTGTGTGCTCAAAGTAAGAAAGAATATTGTATTGTGGATGGAGACCTGGTCTTGGCATCTGACAACCAGGCTTCGAATCCAGCTCCTAATGGACATTGACTGTGAGATATCGAATAAGTCAGTGAACCTGAAGTCACTGAACCCTCAAGTGCCCCATTTTCTAAGATGATAAATTGTAGAGAAAATGCTATTCTTTTCTGATAGAAAAGTTCCTTGCCTGAACCTTCTTACACCAAAGAAGTTATAGGTCTTCTCAAAATAAAAAGACAGGGACAAAAAGTTAGCTTAGTGGAAAGAAGACTAATGTTGGAGTCAGGAAGAACTGGATATGAGTACGGTCCTTAATGTCTACCATCTAATTGACCATGATAAAATAACTTCTTTTGATGTTCTGGGAAACTCTTTCAAACTATAAGTTCTAGAAGGTTTTCCAGTGTTACATCAGTAAGGCTGTTTCCCCAGCTACCCCAGGATGGATCTTACTCCCTTTCCTACACTGATGAAATCACAGGACTTTCAATAGAAGTGCAAGGAAGTAAGAATTTTAAAAAAGGATTAGTAATGCACTGAATGCCAATTGTAAACTTTATTTTGTTTTCTACATCTCACAAGTTCTGAGAATGAAAATCAAAAGCTATACATCTTGAAAATGAGACCGTTAACATAGATATCCAAAGAGACAAAATAGATTTCATTTTCTTTTTTGCAATGAATTTTCTTTATACTTAGCCCACAAGTGCTGGTCATTCCAATCTGATCTTCTCTGGAATGAATGGTATTTGACCAAATATTTAAGAGAAATGTAAATAAATAGGAAATCTAACATTTGAATCTAAAAACAAAAAGGTAGCATAAAGCATATCTTAAAATGTCCTGAAAGCTGAGATCACCATCGTCAAGACAATAAACAGAATATATTTAGCAATTATCCTTCAAATAAAAAATAATCTTTACAGACTCAATTTTACTAACTTTAATGAAGCTTATGACCAAAGTTTCCCAACTCAATTTATGGCCCTATTACATGAGGATGTTTTGTCTTTGTTTGTTTCATTTTGTTTTGTTTTGTTCTTCTAAAAAGCTTCCACTTGGCAAAAAATGAGTCACCTGAGCTCTCAGGAATACCTCTCAAATAACTTTTCAAAAATTATATTAGCAGGTCATCAAAAGCACTAATACAGTAGCTCTGTTTTTTTTTTCTCAATAAGACTTTAAGAAACAATTGGGGACTCTGTTTAGGTTTTTATATGGTTGTTTTTCTTAATGTACAAAAATGCAGTGCAGGCTGAAACAGAAAGAGCCCTAGGAAGCAAGTCACAATACTTATTAACTTGGTGACCTGGTAAAAAGGCATATGATGATGATGAAGAAGAAAATGATAATAATTATGATAACATTCAAATAACAAAAATATTCAAGTAAATATAAGATGTCTCAAAGGTCTTTAGTTTAAGATTTGCTGTCCTTAATACTTTCAAAGCTTACAGTGTACTTTACCTAGATTATCTCATTTGATTCTCACAATGACCCTGTTTGGCAGGCACTATTATCCTCATTTTATAGATGAGGAATCTTTGACTGGGTTAGGGAAAGTGACTTGCTGATAATTTATACAATTAGTAAATATCTCAGGAAGTATTTCAACTTGGGCCCTCCTAAATTCATCATTTTATCCATTATGCTACAAGCTGCTTCTTACTTTTTTAGTTTCATCATATGTAAACTATGATTAAAAATATTTACATGCTTCATGGGGTTGTTTTTCAAGGATCAAATTAAATACCCTGGTGCTAGTGCTTTGTTAGGAGAAAATGCTAGAAACATTAACAACATAGAAAGATTCTATTCAATTCAACATACACTTGATAAGAATCTGCTATTTGTCCTACTTTCCAGTAACAAAGAGAGAACCTAGCCTGCCAACTATAGGCCAATAAGTCTGACTTTGATTCCTGGGAAGATTTTATAATGACTTTAAAGAGATGATTGGTAAACATCAAAATGGGGAGGCAGTAATTACAATGAGCAGCTAGGCAGCACAGTGGATAGAGTGCTAGAGCTGAAAACAGGAAGATTCATCTACATGAGTTCAAATCTGGCCTTACACACTAGCTATGTGACCCTGGGCAAGTTGCATAACCCTGTTTGCCTCACTTTCCCCATCTGCAAAATGAGCTGAAGAAGGAAATAGAAAACCATTCCACTATCTTTGCCAAGAAAACCTTAAAAGGAGTCACAAAGTGTTGGATATGACTAAACAGCAACAATTACAATGAATCAGTATGACTGCATTAAAAACAGGTTATATCAGACTCACCTGATTTCCTTTTGATTTTGTGGAAGGATTACTAAAGCGTGGATGAGGAATACAATAAATATAGTTTATTTAAATTTTAACAAAGCTCTCTTTATTTTTACTTTTCTTGCATTCTGTGTTACTTATGATCATACTGTTCTCATGAAGCAGATGGAAAACTAAGGATTAGACAATAATACAATCGGAAAGATTCAGAACTGGCTTGATTGCCAAACTCCAAGTGTAGTTTTTAATGGTTCAATGTTAACATAGCAGGATGTATCCTGTGGCCAACCTTCGATCTGTTGTCTGTGTTATTTAATATTTTTACCAGTGACTCGGATATAGACATAGATGGTTTGATAATCAGATTTGTAGATGACACAAAACTTAGAGGAATAAGTAGCACGCTGCATGACATAAAGGCTAGAGCAGTGGGATAAATGTATTAAGACATAGTTCATTCGGGATGGGCACAAATGTACAAGAATGATGAAAGGCCTTGATTTCTTGACACATGAGGGTTTGTTGAAGGACTTTGGCATATTTAGCCTATAAGAAGAAGTATCTGAGAAGAAGAATCAAAAAGTCAATCA
>JAQQSZ010009386.1:0-12787 GCA_028646595.1 Phalanger gymnotis
GGCCTATGCCACCCAATCCAACCCCAGTTGGTCCTGAAGAAAGCAGACTAAGGCTCAAGAAATTTCATTTCAACTGTCACATCAATTACAAACTCAAGAAATTTCACCTCAGGAACTTTTACCTTGCAGCCTCAGGAATTTTCACTTCACAAACAGCAGAAGACTGAAGGACTCCACGCTGTTTCTCAGGCCTAGCCTTTCTGACCAGACTTTATCCCAGGCTCAGGCTGTGGGCTGGGAGGAGCAAGGGCACATGCCTGGTGAGTGAGGTACCACAGGGAGGAAGAACATTTTGGAGACAAATGAGGCTGGGCTGGGGGTTAGGGAAGAAAGAGAGAAATCCCTGAGGTTGAACCTCAGGACAGAATTCAGAAAGCAATAGTTAGAAGGACCTGAGGTTGAGGACAACCCTACCCACAACTTGGGATTGAAACTTGATAATAATATTAAGATGCTGAAAATAAGACATATTTAAAAAAAGAGTTAGCCAAGGAAAGAGAAGCTGACCATTTGTAGCTACCTTGATGAAAAAGAAGATATGGGTCCATGTTCAGAGGAAGGTAGTGAGATTAGCAAAAAACACTTCTTCTCTAAAGAGTAACATCAATTTATGGAGAACAGAAGAATTCATGACCAAACAAGAGAGAGAGAACCTTATGTAATGCAAAATGGATAATTTCGATTACCTTGAATTGAAAAGTTTTTGAACAAACAAAGCCAAGGCAACCAAGACTAGAAGGGAAAAAAAAGCTGGCAAACAAGTTTTACAACCAGTTTCTCTGATAAAGGCCTCATTTCTAAAATATATGGAGAACTGAGTCAAATTTATTAGAATACAAGTAATTCCCCAACTGATAAATGGCCAAAAGATATGAACAGGCAGTTTTCAGATGAAGAAATTAAAGCAATCTATAGTCATATAAAAATGCTCTAAGTCAATAGTGATTAAAGAAATGCAAGTCAAAACAACTCTGAGGTACCACCTCATACCTATCAGGTTGGCTAACATGACAAAAAAGGAAAATGATAAATGTTTGAGAAGATGTGGGAAAATTGGAACGCTAATGCATTACTGGTGGAATTGTGAACTGATACAATCATTCTAGAGAGCAATTTGGAAATATGCCCAAAGGGCTATATAACTATGCATACTCTCTGACCCAGCAATACCACTTCCTGGTCTGTATTCCAAAGAGATCATACAAATGGGAAGAAAAGATCCACATGCACAAAAATATTTGTAGCAGCGTTTTTTGTGGTGGCCAAGAATTGGAAATGGAGGGGCTACCCATCATTTGGGGGATGGATGAACAAGTTGTAAATGAGTGTAATTGAATACTACTGTTCCATAAGAAATGATGAGCAGGCAAATTTCAGAAAAACCTGGAAAGACTTACTTGAATTGATGCTGGGTGAAGAACCAGGAGAACATGGTACACAGTAATAGCAACATTGTTTTATGACTACCTTTGATAGACTTACCTCTTCTTAGATATGCAAGCATCTAAGACAACTCCAAAACACTCATGATAGAAAATAATATCCACCTCCAGAAAAGGAAATATGAAATCCGAATGTTGATCTAAACATACTATTTGTGATCTCTCTCTCTCTCTCTCTCTCTCTCTCTCTCTCTCTCTCTCTCTCTCTTCTCTCTCTCTCTCTCTCTCTCTCTCTCTCTCTCTCTCTCTCTCGTTTCTTTCTCACAGTTTCTCCCAATGGTTCTAATTCTTCTTTACAGCATGACTAATGCAAAAATATGTTTAATATGAAAAAAAATTATTTCATTAGTTTAAAACTCCACCAACAGTGCATTAATGTCTCTTTTTTCCTGACATCCTCTGAACCATTTGTCATTTTCCTTTTCCCTCCTATTAGCCATCTAGTAGCTATGAGGTTTTAACGTGTATTTTTTCCAATAGATAGTGATTTAGACCATCTTTATATGGCTATAAATAGCTTTAAGTACTTCCTCTGAAAATTTATCATATCTTTTGATCATTTATCAATTGGGGAATAGCTCTTATTTTTATAAATTTGATTAAGTTTCTCTATATGTTTGAGAAATGTGAATAATTTTTAAATCAGAGAAACTTGCTTCAATTTTTTTAAGTTACTAATGCTAATTGTATTTCTCTCCATTCAATTTTCCCCACCCCCATTTACTCTATTTAGCCTCATTTCACCCTCTCCCTCTTCAAAAGTGTTTTGTTTCTTAGTACCCCTCCACCAATCTGCCCTACCTTCTATCACCTCCACCCCCTCTCTCTTCCCCTTTACTCTGACTTTCTTGTAGGTAAGATAGATGTCTATGCCCAATTGGATATGTATGTTATTCCTTGTTTGAGCCAAATCTGATGAGACTGAAGTTTCCCCACCACCACCCATTTTTTCCCCTTCCCCTCCACTGCAAAAGCTTTTTCCTACCTCTTTCCTGAAAGATATTTTACCCTATTCTATCTCTCCATTTTCTCCTTCTCAGGACATTTTTTCCTCACCTCCTTATTTATTTATTTTTTTAGATATCATCCATTCATATATAATTCAACTCACACCTGTGCCCTCTATCTATATATACTCCTAACTGCCCTAATAATGAGAAAGTTCTTAGGAGTTACAAGCTGCATCTTCCCATGTAGGAATATAAACAATTTAACCTTATTAAGTCCATTATGATTTCCTTTTCCTTTTTACCATTTTATGGGTCTCTTGAGTCTTGTATAAGAAAGTTAAATTTTCTATTTGGCTCTAGTCTTTTTATCAAAATGCTTGAAAGTCCTCTGTTTCATTGAATTTCCATTTCTTCCTCAGTTTTGTTGGGTAGGTGATTTTGGATGTAATCCTAGCTCCTTTGCCCTCTGGAATATCATATTTCAAACCCTCTGATGCTTTAATATAGAAGCCGCTAAATCTTATGCTATCCTGACTGTGCTCCGCAATACTTAATTGTTTCTTCCTGAGTCCTTGAAATACTATCTCCTTGACTGGGAGCTCTGCAGTTTGGCAATAATATTCCTGGACGTTTTCATTTTGGGACTACTTTCAAGAAGTGATTTATTGATTCTTTCAATTTCTGTTTTACCCTCTGTTTCTGGAACATTAGGGCAGTTTTCCTTGATAATTTATTCAAAGATGATTTGTAGGCTCTTTTTTGATCATGGCTTTCAGGTAGTCCAATAATTTTTAAATTATCTCTCCTAGATATTTTCCAGGTCAGTGGTTTCTCCAATGAGACATTTCACATTATCTTCTATTTTTTCATTCTTTGGGTTTTATTTTATTGTTTCTTGATTTTTTATATTCATTAGCTTCCATTTACTGAATTCTAATATTTAAGATATTATTTTCTTCAGTGAGCCATTGTACCTCCTTTTCTATTTGGTCAATTCTAGTTTTTACAGAGTTTTTTTTTTCTTTAGTGAGTTTTTGTGTCTCTTTTTCCATTTGGCAAATTCTGCTTTATAAAGCATTCTCATCTTCATTGGCTTTTTGGACCTGTTTTAAAATTTGACCTAGTCTGCTGTTCAAGGGTGTTATTTTTCCCAGTATTTTTTTCATTTGTCTCCTTTACCAAACTGTTGACTCATTTTTCATGATTTTCTTGCAACACTCTCATTTCTCTTCCCAATTTTGTCTCTACCTCCTGTACTTGATTTTCTAAATTCTTTTTGCACTCTTCCATGGAGAACTAAGACCAACTCTTATTCTTCTTGGAGGCTTTGGATGTAGAAGCTTTTATTTTGTTACATTCTTCTGAGTGTGTGTTGATCTTTCTTGTCAATGTCATAACTTTCTTTGGTTAAATTTTTTTTCTTGTTTGCTTATTTTCCCAGTCCATTACTTTATTTTTAACTCTTTGTTGGTAGAATTGTGCTTCCAGGGTGGAAGGTACACTGTATCAAGCTTTAGGCATTTTGCGCAGCTGTTTCCAGAGCTACTTCTAGGCACCTGTAAGTTTTCATTTTTTCCAAGGTGGTATGATCTAGGGAGGGGTGTTTACTACTCTCTTGGTCTGTGCTCTGGTCTGTGAGAAACCAGAAGCACTCTTTTGCTCTGGAACTGTGAAGATGCTTCCCCTATGCACTGTGGCCACAACCTCTAGTGTGCTACTTTTACTCCTTGTCCTGGGTCTGCCACCCAGGACTGCCACCCAGATTCAAATATGAGCAAAGCAACAGAGTCCTTCCTTGATGCTAGCAAAAAGACCCTTGTAATCTCCTTCTGACCAGCTGTTCCATCCCCTTGCTGTCTGTGGGCTGAGACTTCCAGAAGCAGCAGATGCTTATTAAATGGCTCCCAAGGCCTGCTCCTCATTTGCCTGCACTGGATTGTGCTCCACTCTCACTTAGGTGTGACAGACCTTTCCTGCTGACCTTTTAATTTTTCTTGGGCAACTGTGGGCTGAGAAACCACTATTGCTGCCACTGATTCAGTCTCCCAGAGGACTGCTTCTGGTTTCCTAGGGCTGGGGTTGTGTTGGCCTGGCCAGAGCTGGGACTGTGTTCTACTCCAACTTAATTAAGACAGACTTTCATCTGGACCTTCTAAGTTGTCTTGGGTTGGAATTTTTTTTTGATATGTCTTTTTGTGGATTCTGCTGCTCTAGAATTTGTTTAGAGTCATTATTTAAAGGTATTTTCAAGGCTTTGTAGGAGAGCTCAGGTGAGTTCCTGCCTTTACTCTCATCTTGGTCCAGTTACTACTAAGGTAATTTTAAAGAAAGGTTGTGGCTAAGTTGTGTATGATAGGGTGGTTCCAAAACAAAACAAAAAAAAACTAGGTAGGAAAAAGTAAAAAGGAGCAATTATCTCATAGAAACAGAGCACAAAGGGAATAACTAATATAGAGGAAAAGGTTGGGCTGGCGGGCTGGTAATGTTGGAATCTTACTCTCACCTGGGTTGAAGTGTTAGCAAAGCGTATATCTGAAAAGATTGAGAAGTCTTCTGAATTTCTAGATAGATGAGAAAATTGAGAGATAAGGTGGAAGGGAGACTTTTAAAAACCTGCATAGAACAATATTAGGAAGGTTGCAGGAGAAGACAAGGGAGGGAATTTTAGAGAGGTGGGTAAAATAAGGAATAAGAGTATAAGGGGAAAATATTACACAACAAGGACTGGGTAAATAGAGAGGCTGAGAAGAAAAAATAGTGAGTAAAATAAGATGGAGGGAAATTCATAAATAGTAATTAAAACTTTGTCAAATCTATAAGAATATGAGTCATTTCCCAATTGATGAGTGATCAAAGGATTTGAACCTTGCAGTTTTTCCATGAAGAAATCTAAGCAATTTATGGCCATATAAATTGCTCTAAACCATTATTGATTAGACAAACGTGTATTAAAACAACCTTGAAATATAATTTTAGGCGGGTTGGAGCCAAGATGGTGGCTGGAAAGCAGGGAGTTGTGTGACCTCCCACCCAGGTACCTCCAAACACTTATGAAAATGGCTCTGAATAAATTCTAGAACTGCAGAACTCACAAAATAGCAGAGGGAAGCAGGTCTCCAGTCCAGGACAGCCTGTATGGTTGTGGGGTAATGTCTATTGCACAAGGCTGGGGAGCAGAGTGGGGCAGAGGCCAGTGTAGGCCTTGTGGACCAATCAGACCGGGAGCTGGGCAGAACAAGCCCTAGCACACTGAATCAGTGAGCTGTGACAATTATCAGACTTCTCAACCCACAAACACCAAAGACAACAGAGAAGAACTGCAGAACCCATGAAATAGCAGAGGGAAGCAGGGCTCCAGTTCAGGACAGCCTGGATGGTCTCTGGATAAGGTCTATCACCCAGAGTTGGGAGCAGGGGAAGCAGAGCTTAGTGTGGGCTGAGCTGGGACCATCCAGAAAGGGGGCCAGGCAGAGAGGGCCCTGGTGCCCTGAATCAGTGAGCTGTGGCAGTTACCAGACTTCTCAACCCATAAACACCAAAGACAACAGAGAAGGTTAATGGGAAAAGCTGAGGGGACAGAGTGAAGAGAGTTGAACTGTTTTGTTTATATTCCTACATGGAAAGATGGTGTGTATAATTCATGAGACCTCAGTATTTGGGTAGCTGAAGGAAATATACATATAGAGAGAGACAGAGGGCACATACGTGAATATGTGAATATGAATGGATGATATCTTAAAAAATCACATCAAAAGATTAGAGAGGAATATATTCAGAGAGGGAGAAAAGGAGAGATAGAATGGGGTAAATTATCTCACATAAAACTGGCAAGAAAAAACAGTTCTGTAGGAAGGGAAGAGGGGGCAGGTGATGGGGAATGAGTAAATCTTACTCTCATCAGATTTGATCTGAGGAGGGAATAAGATACACACTCAATTGGGTATCTTACCCCACTGGAAAGAAAGAGAAAGCTGATAAAAAAGGGGGGATGATAGAAGGGAGGGCAGATAGGGAGAGGAGGTAACCAAAAACAAACACTTTTGAAAAGGGACAGGGTCAAGGGAGAAAATTGAATAAAGGGGGATAGGATAGAAAGGAGAAAAATATAGCTAGTCTTTCACAACATGAGTGTTGTGAAAGGGTTTTACATAATGATACGCATGTGGCCTATGTGGAATTGCTTGCCTTCTTAGAGAAGGTGGGTGGGGAGGGAACAGGGGAGAGAATTTGGAACTCCAAGTTTTAAAAACAGATGTTCAAAAAAAAGTTTTTGCATGCAACTAGGAAATAAGATATACAGGCAATGGGGCATAGAAATCTGTCTTGCCCTACAAAAAAGTAAGGGAAAAGGGGATGTGTGGGAGTGGGGTGACTGAAGGGAAGGCTAACTGGGGAATGGGACAACCAGAATATATGCCATCTTGGAGTGGGGGGGAGAGTAGAAATGGAGAGAAAATTTGTAATTCAAACTCTTGTGAAAATCAATGCTGAAAACTAAAAATATTAAATAAATAAATGCTAAGAAAGAAAGAAAGAAGGAAAGGAAGGAAGGAAGGAAGGAAGGAAGGAAGGAAGGAAGGAAGGAAGGAAGGAAGGAAAGAAGGAAGGAAGGAAAGAAGGAAGGAAGGAAGGAAAGAAGCAATATAATTTTACATCTACCAAATTGGCTAAAATGATAGAAAGGGAAAGTTACAGATGTTGGAGAGGATGTGGTAATACTGGGACACTATCATTGTTTGTGGAATTTTAAAATGATCCAACCTTTTTGGAGAGCAACCTGGTATTATGCCCAAAGAGCTATTAAACTGCCTATGCCCTTTGACTGAATAATACCAGTACTTGGTGTATTTTCAAAGATGATTAGGAAAAAAGATAAAGAATCTGTGTGTTCTAACATATTTATAGCAGTTCTTTTGTGTTGGCAAAGAAATGGAAATTGCAGATATGCTTATAAGTTGGGAATTTCTGAACAAGTTGTAGTATATGATTGTGATGGAACACTACTATGCTATAAGAAATGAGGCGCTAATTTCTTTGAGAAAAAAGTGGAAAGAGTTGAATGATGTAATAAGGAGCAAAATGAGCAGAACAAAGACAATATTGTATACAGCAACAGCATTTTTTTTTTAAGAACAACTTTTAGTGAATGTTATTTTGTCTATTATAAATACCCAAATTAACTATAAGGTAAATATGAATAATCACCCTATCTGCCTCCAGAGAAAGACTGACAAAAGTATGTATAGAATAATTTTATATGTTTATGTGTATGTACGTGTATGTGTGTGTGTGTGTGTATGTGTGTGTGTGTGTGTGTGTGTGCGCGTGTGTGTGTGACATCCACATGGTGCCTAACCTCCACTTTCTAAAGCAGAAAAGAGAAAGGGCATCTAGCTTTGGTTTACAATTAAAGCAGAAAAGCTATTATCCCTTTCTATTCTCACAAAATATAGCTGAGAAACCACTAAATAGAATTATCTTCACCCTGATAGGCCTGACATTTTAACAAAGTGCTGAAACAAAGTTCTCCTGCTGGGAAACATCAATTAATTTGAGTACAAGCATTTAGAGGACCCTCCCCCACCCACACCCCAACCCCCAAACTCACACAACCTTGTGTCACAGAAAAATGGAAATATTTGGCTTCTCTATCTGCTTTTGGTATTTAGAAGGCTGGTGAATTCTAAGAACTACATTATTCAGGAAGCAGAAAAAGATCACTAATATCCCCTTGATTCACTATATCTTTCCACAAATCCTAAAAATGCTTTACACGTAGATAGATAAAGCCTCTGTCTTTCTGTCTCTATTTTTCTAAAACATATCATCTAATTAGCTATTGATCTATTAACTATCTAACTACTTATTTACCTACTCATTACCTGTCGATATTTGCCTAATGATCACAATGCCTTATATGTCATGGCACTCTTCAGATTTCAAAGCACTTTCATTTTCATTACTTTATTCTGTGGCCTATATGTTTACAATGCAATTCTTATTCCTTTCTCACTGGTGAAAAGCTTGAAACTTTGAGAGATTACATGATGTAAGGCAAAGACACAGGTCACACAAGTAGGAAGTAAAATCAATTTTATCTTGTTTTTATCTTCTCTTTCACTCTTCTCTCTCCCTCACCATTCATAGTCAGTCATATTACTGAGTCCTGTCTAATCTTCTTCTGCCACATCTCTGACATCAGTCTCATCTGTATTTCCACTGCTCCCATCCTATTTCAGTCCAGTATTTGCTCCCATCTTAGAAATTTTGGTAGCCTCCTAACAACTGTCATTGTCTCTCTTTTCTCTCTACTATAATTCCTACTACAGACCATTGACAGCCTAACTTCCCTTTTGCATAGATCTACTTACCCCTCTCTTCCTCAAAAATATAATTTTGTTCTTTAGTGGCTACTTAGTAAACTTGAATCCATTTTTGCTTGAAGCCAAGACCCTTCATCATTAGTACTAGACTACTCTTCTAACCATATGATGTTCCCTTTGTATTTATATCCAGTAAAAAAGAAACTATTCTCTCTATTCTGAACATATCCTGTGCTTTTGCACCTTTGCTCACACTATTCTTCATGCCTAGAATGGTCTCTCTGCTTTGAGTTATCTATTGAAATCTTATCACCTTCAATTTAGGGATTATGAAACTTTTCAGAATAAAAGGATGAAATGTATAAAATTAAATATACACATTACATTTGAAGATACCTTAGTTAAAATTAAGCTACATTTTGGCCCCCATTCAAATTCACAGTCACCATGAAATATACTCACAGGCTTCCTTAGGGGTTAAGAAAACTTAATTAAAAATTCAATCAGGCGACAAGCTCTTATTAGGGAGCTAAAGATCATAGGACAAAGTGATGGGTTTGGTATCAAAATTATCTGAATTTTAATCCAACCTCAAATGCTTATTAGCTATGTGCTAAGTCATTTAATGTCTCTCATTCTCAATTTTCTTATTTAATAATAATGCCTACCTCATAGGGTTGTTATGATTATCTGATGAATACTTTACTCATTCACATCATCTTATAAAGATCTTTGCAAATCCAAACATCCTTTATAAATGCTTGCAGTTATTATTATTAGGAATCTATTATGTGCCAGGGGCTATACTAGCTGTTAGCAATACAAATTCTACCTCTTTTGTCAAGTCTTCCCTAAGTCCTGATGCAGATAATATCTCCCTGTCTCTTTCCTCTTCTCCTCTTGTCGCAAAGCAGTCTGTTTGCCTCCTTCTAATATACTTAAAAATGGTTTTTGTGGTATTAGTTGTTTGCGTGCATGTCCTTTCAGTAAAGTCCATCTCTGATCCCAAATGGAAATGACTCTGCATTCTTGAAGGTTAAATGTCATTTATGTAGAAGCTCTGGAAGTTGTTTCCAAGCTGGAAAAGGATTGAAGTTCAGGTCTGTCTTCTGAAAACTTGTCTAGCTACATTTGGTCAAGAATAAGCATCACCAGGTTGACATTGTGGCTTTTTACAGTTAACTGCAGACTCTTGTGTGTATACATATATACATGCATATGCACATATGTATATGTAGATACATATATGTATGTGTATATAGTAATGTATATATACATAGAGACTGTATATATGGAGAGAGAGAAAGAGAGAGAGAGAGAAGAGAGAGAGAGAGAGAGAGAGAGAGAGAGAGAGAGAGAGAACTCAGGATTTAGAGGTGAAAGAGAGCTTAGAGATTATCTAGTTCATTCACCCCTTTCTATGGAAAAGGACACTGAGGTTCAGAGACTTGACAAAGGCAATAGGTAATAAGTGAGAGGGAGAGCCAGGGTATTTTATGGAAGGATCTGGCCCTGGTGCATAAAAAAGACTGTGTTCTCTGTTTGCAGATATCCTAGACCAATATATAACAGTGGAAGAAAGGAGTGTATAGGAAAATATCTGTCCAACTTTCTTTGAATAGAAAATAATAAGGTCAAGTTAAGTAGGATGAAAAGCTTGATAGGAGCCAAGGAATAGAAAATCTACTTTTTATTATACGATCAATAGAGAGTCATTAGATATTTGAGCAGGACAGCAGTATGATGAAAATCATCCAATAAGAAGATTATTTTTGGGATTTCTGGGAAGGAAGGATTGGAAGGGAAAGAGATGGTTATGAGACCAAATGGAGGCTATTAAAATAAAAGGTGTTGAGAGACTGAACTAGGGTATTGGATGTATAAGTAGAGAGAAGATGAAAAAACATTAAATAGGAGAAAAATGTGTATGTAAAATCAATGGGGCTTAGGCAATGGATAGAATGGAGGAAGTGAGGAGGAGTGGAGAATCAAAATCCTGAACATTTTGAGTCTAAGTGACTAGTTGCATAGGTTAATGTGGGAAGGACAGGTTTAATTAGCAGCTGAAAATCTGAGTTCAGATTTAAGTCTGGAATTGAGTTTGAGATGCTGGTAGAACAGTTAAGTAAGGATGTCTAGTCGATTAAGAGAAATACAAGCCTGAAGCTAATGATAAAGATTGAGAGTATATAGTTTTGAGATTAATCTACAGAAATATGGTAACTGCATCCATGGGAGTTAAAATCATTGAGGAAGAGACCTCTAAGAGAAAAGACTGAGTACACCTATTAGAAAGGTCCAGATTTAAAAGAAGATGAACCAAAAGAAGTAACCAAGAAAGATCATTTCATTGAAAGGAAGAAGGCTAGGAAAGAGTTTTGTCATAGAAACCAGTTCTCTGCACATATTAACAGCTTAATTGTTTATCAAATTGAATTTTTAAAGTAGAGATGAAAATCAATATAAGCTTAACCTTTCCATTTCCATCCTAACTTTCCCATTTATTTTTAAGGATACCTTTTTATGAAGACATGTAAATTTAGGGTTTATATTTTCACCATTGTGGACAGCATGGGAGAATGGCTGTTTGGTATGACTGATTCTAATTGTGGAAAGGATTGAGAATTTTGTAATAATACTGATAGTACAATTAAAATATTTTAAGGTTAAGCAAGTTGCTTCCTTATGACTTACCTATCCTATGATGTTGGATGTTGGAGGCACAAATATTTTGATTATGTCCATTTTACAGATGAGAAAACTAACTCAGAGAGGCAAAGTAAATTTCCCAAGGTCATGTGGTTATTACCTACTTTAAGGAGATAAGCAGAGAGGAAGGAATAAAAATAATTGTTTTAGAACTTATTTTCTAAATGTTTCCAATAAGGCTTATTCTCATTAACATCAATAGGTCTGTGACTTTGTTTAATATGGGAATTCCCTCTTTCAACTATCTGCCAGAAACAGCTCACAATATTAGGCTTGAAGTAAGTTAGAGTGTGACTTGTAAAGTCAGAACTGTGGATTTGGGAGCACTAGTACAGAATGTCATCCATCAATGGGAGATAGAAACTCAGTGTGTCACCCTCATTTCCCCCCCCCCCCACCCATTCTAGGCATCAGTTACTATAAAGAAAAATTATCATAGTTTTTTCTGTGTTAAAGCTCTGATTAGAGGCGGAGACAAGATGGCAGCTGGAAAGCAGGGACTTGATTAAGCTCTTCTTCAGGTCCTTCCAAACACCTGTACAAAATGGCTCTGAACAAATTCTAGAGCTGCAAAGCCCACGAAATAGCAGAGGGAAGCAGGGCTCCAGCCCAGGACAGCCTGGACGGTCGCTAGGAGGGGTCTATTGCACAGAGCTGGGAGCAGAGTAGAGCACAGCTCAGCGTGGGCTATGCCAGCATCAACCAGACTGGGAACCAGGCAGAACAGGCCGTAGGACCCTGAATCATTGGGTTATGGCACTTACCAGATGTCTCAAACTAAAAAGGCCAAAGACAACAGAGCAGGTTATCAGAAAAACTACTGAGTAAGAGGAGTGCATTGTCAGCCCCAGCCCCAGGGACAGTGGAGGTGATGCTGCTCTGCAGCTGCTTCCAGAGTTCCAGCTGCTGTGAGCTTATGGCCCCAGGCCCACCCAGTAGGAGGTATTAAGTGGCAGATCAGAGCAGCAGTACAGAGCAAGAGTGCAGACCCCACTTAGGTCTGAGTCATGGTCTCAGTTGGCAGTTCTTGGGGGAGGAGGAGCACTGGTGTGGCAGAGATTGCTGTGTAGAAATAGCTCTGAAGACAACAGCACATCCCCTCAAGCTTAGGACAAAGTACTCTCTACTCTACAAGCAGTCATACTCTGACAAAAAGTTCAAGGGTCAAGAGGCTGGCTGGGAACATGAACAGGCAGTGAAAAAGGATGCAGAATGAGACTCAGACTTTAGAATCCTTTTTTTGGTGACAAAGATCAAAACATACAAGCAGAAGAAGTCACCAAAGTCAAAGAGCCTACATCAAAAGCCTCGAAGAAAAATATGTATTGGTCTCAGGCCATGGAAGAGCTCAAAAAGGACTTGG
>JAQQSZ010009387.1:0-12787 GCA_028646595.1 Phalanger gymnotis
TCCTGAAACCAAGGATGACCTACACAGACCTTGACTCTACTTTTCTAGCTCCACTTCAGTGTTGGGGGAAAAAGTCAGCAGTTCTATGAGAATCAGGTTGAGCCTCATCACTTGTGGATAGTGTAATGCCTGTCTGCTGATTATTTCTAAGACTGAAGACAAAAAGAAGTTCGGAAAGAGTCTAAAGCAGAAAAAGATTTTGAAGCATTTCTACTAGAATGACTATTTCAGCAAACAACTTCTTAACATTATGTAGTCTCCAAAAGCCTAGGTGCATTCAAATCTAGGGAGGACTTCTAAATCAAGTGAATAAGAAGTACATCCATATGTACATTTGAAATATATTAAGATTGGGAGGACCCTTGCATAACCCAAGGAGTTTTATCATTTTGATTTGGTATTTGGTCACTCTATGCCCTCTATATGGAAAATAATTACCTTATGTAAACTGTGGCTCAGAATCTTAAGTCTCACTAAGACCAGGTCCAACCTTGAAGTCTTTTTAATTGCTCTATGACTTATTTCTTTCCTACCTGAGAAACATCTGAATTGGGCTGATTTCCTCCACTAGGGGTCCTTAGTTCCATTAGAAACATCCATCTAAAGTGCAGAATATAATAGAGGTTTATACAGATGCATGTTAAAAATAGTTTCATCCACAAAGCTCATGGCACCAGCTAGTCAAGTCCCTGTTGCATGTTATCCTAGGATGTGTCCTAAGGTTAGCAGTCTTCCTCCTCTCTGGGCCTCATTTTCTCCCTTGCTCTGGTACTTTTTCTGAGTCTGTATCCCCATTTCTCAGTTCTTGGTCTTACAGCTATGATAACCAACATCTTCTTGCTTTCACAGCTGGCTCTCATTCTTCATGATTACCACCCTAGAAAGTTTCTCCTTCATTTTTTCCACTCTGCCACCCCTACTCCAGGCTGTTGTGGTTGGGTTTTTTTGCACACGCAAAATACAGTGTACCTTCTTTCCTATGCATGTGGAGGTGTGAGCAAAAAGGGCTGTCCCCATCCTTCTAGAACAGGGCTATCCAAAGCATGGGCCATGCACCCCCATAAGACCCATCTATGTCCACTATAAGCACAGAAATGGACACAAACAAGCATTTGTGTCAATTTCCACACCTGTAGTAAACACAGGCGGGCTGCATAAAATCACACTGTGGTCTGCACTTTGGACAGCTCCATTCTAGAATATGGCATCCTACATGAATCACAGGATCACAGATTGTTATGGTAATTAAGATGGGACTTTTTTTTTTCTCTTCTTCTCTTTTTGGAATGCTAAAGCCATCAAGTGCCTTTAATAAGTTGTGCCTTTATTTGAATGGGGCAGGTTAAGTGGGACTTCTTTATCTTTTGTTTTGGAGTGCTTCTCAGCACTGAGGTAATCAAGTGCCCCAGGGCCCCGAGATATGTTCCCAGGTTGTTTTTTGTTTTGGGGCTCACTCACTGGAAGACTGTCATGTGATCTGACCAGCTGAGACTCTGGGTAGCCCTTGGAGCCCCCCAGCATTGAAAACCCAGATGTTGGTGCTTCTCTCTCTGGTAACTATTTATGTATTGCTTGCATAGACAGATAGAAGCCTGTCTGCTGATTTGTGTTATTTTATCTGTTTGTATTTTCTCTGAAGTTCAGGGTGCTGACTTTTTCCCCTGAACTAAGTGAATGGTACATGTATGTTTAATTAAAACAAGATTGTTAACCCCTTAAAGTTGCTTTCCTTAGAAAAGCAGATCAAAGGACCTGTGTTAGCAGCTGTTCTGTGTGGTCTTATTGTTGGTCTTTCACCCCTACAGCAGTTGCTAGCAACATTGTTGTTACACAGATCTATAACTGAAAAGGACCTTAGAAGTCATCTCGCTTAGGCCTTTCATTTTGCAGATGAGAAAACTGAGGCCAAGAGAGGATATGATACCTCCCTAAGGTCCTACAGGTAGTAAATGGCAAAAGCAAAATTTGAATGAAGGTGACCTCTCCTGCCTGTGTGAGCCCACTGTACTTCAAGCAAACCCCCTTGAGCCACTACAATGCTTGGCAGCCCACCAGGGAAAAAATTCCTTCTCATTTAAGATATATGTATTTTCTGTAGGTTGAAAGTTGGGAAATATTAACTGCAGACAGAAATAGTTTGAAAATGAAATGTGTATTGAGCTCCTAGTATGTGCAAGGTATTTTGTTCCTAAGCCTTGTGTTTATTTTGCATCTTTCTGATCAAGGTTCCACCATGGATTCTTTCACTGAGGCATACAACATGCTTGCCATTGCCGTTCTGAAAAAGCTTTGCAAAGAAAAAACAGAAAATGTGTTGTTTTCTCCACCAAGCATTTCATTTGCCCTGGCCATGGTTCTCTTGGGAGCAAAGAATGACACTGCAGCCCAAATAGAACAAGTAAGTATGTAAATCACAAAGGAAGGAAAGAGCCAGTCTACTTCCTTCTGAATAAACTGTCAGTGGCTGCTAAGTTTTCCCCTGCTCTCCCACAGTTAAAAACAAAACAAAACAAAACAGACTCTGGACTGGTGGCATTTTAAAAATTTTATTTTGTGAACTTTAAAAATATTGAAAAATTTTATCCTTTACAAAATTCTCTGGGTCTCTTATGGGAGTGGGGCAAAAAAAAAATAAAATAAAATAAAACTATCCAACTATAGTTACTCCAGACCAATATGCAAGTTACTTCTTGTACTTTGCTGAACCAGAATGGGGCTTCCTCCCAACCCCTTTCAAATACATATTGATAGAATCTTTGGATTTCAGAAGGAAATTTATACTATGGGCTCATAACCATGTTTGAGACTCTAGACTTGAAGTTGGGGAATGGCTGTTCTGCTGGGCTACATCTCAGGAAGGTTTCAGTGGGATGTCCTGCTTCACTTCTCTCTCACATTTGACTTTACACAGATTCTCAGCCAGTCTTAAATAATATCTCCCTCCTATCTTTCAGGGGTCTGCTAATCTTATATAATTTTCCTCTTGAACATCTTAAAAATAAAATTCTAAGTTCTTTTAAAATTCTTACATCTTGCACAGACTTCTTCAGGTATATATTTGATAATATCTGGTAATTCTCCCTAACTTTATTTTCATAAGTGCCAATTAACTTTCCTTTCTAATTCTAACTGCATTGATTTTGTCTGTGCAAAGCCTGTGGGTCTTCATAAAAATGGCCTTTTCTAAAAGCATCTTTATAAAAGTTGACTAGATGTCTTGATGTAAAAAATACATCAACAAATGCAAAAAAACAGACATAGTAAGCACACACTTTACTGACTACAACACAAAATTAAAACCAGTAAATGCATTTGAAGAAAGGATTCAAACCTAAATGGAGACTAAATAATCCTAAAGAAGCTGAATCAAAGAACAAATCTGATGATAGTTGTTTCCATACTTACTTAGGCTGGCCTTCAGGCACACCTGTACCAACAGTCTGTCCTTCAAGCCTTCCCAGCTTGGTGTTGAACCTCTCAGAGTACAGGATCCTTTGGCATAGCCGAAGAGAAAGAACTTATCTAGCCTATCAGACACCAGACGTCAAGGAATCAATGCAATGGCATTTTGGACTTGAGCTAATTTAGCATTATAAAGACCTGCAGTGGCAAGAGAAAATTTTAGGCGCACACAGACCCACTTTTAAGTCTTCATACTTATTTTTTGTTCACATGTATATTTTGTTGTAACATAGCACTGCCAAGCAGGGTTTCCCAGTTAGGGAAACATTCAGCAGTAAAATGACTGGACCTCTCTTTCCTGTACTGTGGGCAAGCGGTGAAATGACTTTCTTGTATTCAGATAAGTAACAGACCTGGAAATGGAACCCAGATTTTCATGACAAAAGACTGGTAATCCTCCAAATTCCTGCTTTCCTACAAACTTATGCAAATATATTGAGCATGAATTTAAACTTTGTTTAAATATTTAATGGCAGCCTTTGTAACTTGACAGAGTAAATTTAAGTACTCTTTGATATTCAAGTTCTTCACCATTAAATTGATCTCTATTCTAATAATTCAAGCTTTGGTCAGTTCCATGTACATATTTTCATAACAATCCAATGCAGATGAATTTGAGCATCTTTCCAGTTGGCTCTTTTTTCCTTTCTCTAGTCATAGACTACTACAACAAAAAAAGACTCTTTTTTATCCCTTCATTTAAATTTTTTCCAGTTACATGTAAAAACAATTTTTGAGGGGGGAAGGAAGGACAGTTGGGGTTAAGTGACTTGCCCAAGGTGACACAGCTAGTAAATGTGTCAAGTATCTGAGGTCAGATTTGAACTTAAGTTCTCAGACTCCAGGGCCAGTGATCTACTCACCACACCATCTAGCTGCCCCATGTAAAAACAATTTTGACATTCATTTTTTAAAATTTTGAGTTCCAGTTCATCTCTCCCCTAGACTGTTGTGCCTCTTTTTGCATTTGGCTTATTTTGTTTTTTAAGGTGTTATTTTCTTCAGTATTTTCTGTGTCTTCTTTATCAAGCTGTTGACACTTTTCACAATTTTTGAGTTCCTTATAAGTTATTTTTCATGTTTGCCTTTTTATGCTTCTCTTGAGTCTTGTGTATGAAAATCAGATTTTCTATTCAGCTTTGGTCTTTTCATTAGGAACACTTGAAAGTCCTATATTTCATTGAATATCATTTTTCCTCCTGAAGGATTACAATCAGTTTTGTTGGGTACATGATACTTGGTTGTAATTCTATATCCTTTGTCTTCTGGAATATCATATTCCAAGCCCTAGCCCTCTGAACCTTTGTTGTGGAAGCTGCTAAATCTTGTGTGACCTTAACTGTGACTTGAGGAAATTTGAATTGTTCCTTTCTGGCTGCTTGCAATATTTTGTCCTTGACCTGGAAGCCCTGGAATTTGTCTATAATATTCCCAGAAGTTTTCATTTTGGGATGTCTTTTTAGTTGGTGCTCAGTAGATTCTTTCAATTTCTATTTTACCTTTTGGTTTTAGCATATCAGGGCAATTTTCCTTGATAATTTCTTGAAATATGATATCTAGGCTTTTTCTTTAAAAATCATGGCTTTCATGTAGTCCAATAATTCTTAACATATCTATCTTCAATCTATTTTCCAGGTCAGTTGTTTTTCCCAATGAGATATTTCACATTTTCTTCTGTTTTTTTTTTTAACTTTGTCTTATTGTTTCTTGATGTCTCATACAGTCATTAGCTTCTACAAGCCCAATTCCATTTTTAAGGAATTATTTTCCTCCACAAACTTTCATACCACTTTTTCCATCTGGATAATTCTGCTTTTAAAGGTGTTCTTTTCTTAGGTATTTTTTAGCCTTTTTTTTTTTTAAACCAAACTGTTGACTCCCTTCATAATTTTCTTGTAGCATTCTCATTTCTTTTCCTGATTTTTCCTCTACCTCTCTTTTTTGGTTTTTAAAAACTTTTTGAGGTTTTTAATGAAGTTTGTTAGGCTTGTGTTTAATTCATATTTTTCTTTGAGGCTTTGCTTACAGATGTTTTAACATCACTGTCTTTTTCTGAGCTTGTATCTTGATCTTCCCTGTCACCATAGTAACTTTTTATGGTTAGGTGTTTTTTTTGTTGTTGTTTGGTCATTTTCCCAACCTATCTCTTGATTTTTAACCTTACGTTAAAGTTGGCTGTGCTCCTGGGATGGAGAACACACTGTCCCAAGCTTCAGGTTTTTCATGCTACTGTTTTCTGTTTTTTACTGTTTCTTCAGGTTTTTCATGCTACTGTTTTCTGTTTTTTACTGTTTCTGGGGGGTCTGTAAATTTTTTGGTACTTCCAAGATTGTATGATCTAAGGAGAGGTGTGGGTCATGGCTCTCCTGGTCTGTGCTTGGTCTATGAGTGACAAGCACAAGCACTCTTCTCTATGATGGAACTGTGGCCAGGTTCCCTGCTCTCCTGTAACCACATCTTTCATTATGCTAGTGTTCCTCCTCACCCTAGGACTGCAACCCAGAATCATGTATGGGCAACCCAACAGAGTCTGGCATCCAGTGCCAACAAAGATCAAGACACAAACTCAGAAAAAGACAGTGGTGCTAACCTCCTTATGACCAGTTGTCTGACCTCTTACCATCTGTGGCACTGCTGATTCAGTTGCCCTCAAGGCCTGCTGCTGGCTTGCCAGGGTGAGACCTGTGCTGGATTGTGTTCTACTCCCACCCCAGTGAGACAGTCCTTTCCTGCTGACCTTCTAAGTTATCTTGGGCTGGAAAATTGTTTCATCCCATCTTTTCATTGGTTTTGCTGTTCTAGAATTTGTTTTGGGGCATTATGTTAAAGTTGTTTGGAGGCAATTTTAGAAAGCTCTGGCAAGTCCTTGCCTTTACTCTGCCATCTTGGCATCTGTCTGCCCTGTCTCTTCATTTTCTTTTAGATAGGGAAGTAGGCCTAGAGAGGTCAAGTGGCTTGCCCACAGTGACTTATGTTCATCATGCACTAAAGTTTTCACAAAGAAGATGATAGACTAGTTATGCATAAGACAACGTACTTTTATTGTGGAGCGTGTTGCTTACAGAAGGGAAGATGTAAAGCCTACCTTGAGGTACTCGGGGGCAGGGCCACTGGGGTGCAGGGGCAAAGAACATAACTGAAACATGGCCACTAGAGAGATCAGTATCCAGAGCCTGGGGTATAACTGTTTTTGAACCATAGCAGGAAGCTGGATGGGTGTCAGGGTCAATGGTCTACCATTGAGACTGTCTTTAGATCATGCACACACAGATCCTAGCAAGCTCTTCACCTCTTTAACATGGGACACCTTTATAAGAAAAGGCATCTCACGTTCTCATTGTGGTCTTGCTTTTATGTAGGAATATCTTTAATCTTTACCTTCCACCCTCCCACCTTGAGGTCATGGGTGGGAAACAGTTTTTGATCCACATGAAGTGCTATTAGGGACTATTACAAGAGTAGTATGTCTTCAAGGCTTTTTGCATGAAGGTATAAAAGTCAAAGGATAAAAATCAGGGAGGAAGTGTATAGGAAGCATCACTTGTAGAGAATCTGCTATATTTTCAGTATAGACCAGCTCACAGGGTCACACAGTGACTCCAAATCTGTCTTTATTTGTCCATTTTCTTGTTTTATAGTTGTGATTGTGGCTTGATTTAGTATTTGTTAAATACTTATTATATGAATGCTAATGAAAGCCAAAATACATCATTTTCAGATGAAAAGGGAAGGTGTGGCCAACATTGTCACATGCTTCAGATTGGTCAAGGAGAATGACTGAGAAAAGACTAGAGGATTTTGGTGGTCATTAAAATACTGAGAGGGGCAGCCTGTGGTACTGGAAAGAATTTTACACACGGAGTAAAGAAAGATCTGGCTTTTAGGCCTGGCTCCGACCTTTCATTTTGGGCCTCACCTATAAAGGGGAAGTGGTGGTATTTATAATACTATAATACTTTTTTCCTTTTTTTTTTTTTTTTTGGACAGGGGAAGGCAGGGCAATTGGGGTTAAGTGATTTGCCCAAGGCCACACAGCTAGTAAGTGTGTCAAGTGTCTGATTTCTAATACTTCTAATGTCCGTCTCACAGAGTTGTGAAAGGGGTAAAACATAAAGTGCTTTGAGGCCATGAAAAGATGACTGATTTTAATTGTAGTTTGAGTAATAAAGGTGGAAACTATATGTCTTAAAATAGCATTAATTAGTAGCATTAAATGTTAGAAGGCATTAATTGGTAGCAAAATAACAGAGGTAGGGGCTGGCCCATTTGCTTGAGAAATTTGGCAACAGACAAAAGAAGATAGTAGCTTGAAGTAGCTTGGCCAAGTCAAGTGAAGGCATTTTCACAATGAGAGAGACCTGAGCATATTTGTAAGAAGAAAGGGAAAGCTGTTTTGAAGAAGGTCAGAAGTGAAAGGAAGGAATACTGGAGGGGGAAAAATGAGATGGAATATAACTTGCCCTTAGGAGACTTGTTTTGAATAGGCTACTGGGTGATCTCTTTACATTTCTTGCTATAGATCATTTTTGCTAGTTGTCTCCTTCATTAGGTTGGAAGCTTCTGGATGGCAGGGACTGTTGGTGACTTTCTTTTTATCTGCAGCGCTCAGTACAATGACTGACACACAGTAGGTACTTTGTACATGCTTGTTGACTTGACAACAACACAGCTATTAGTTGGGAGAACCAGGATTCAAACCTAAGTCTCCTAAGTCCGAAATCCAAACCCTAGGTGGACCATAGCAGATTTTGTTGGGGGAGGCAGGAGAATAACCTCAAAATTTTGTTTCTGTGGGACGATTCTAAGTGAAGTCTGAGTCTAGAGGTGACCCTTGGCTTTGGTGATAGAGCTACTTGTGTTTCATTTCTGTGTATTTTTGTGTCCTCCAGAATGACATTGTTTGTTCTTTCAGATGTTTGGCTTTGCTGGATTTCTTTTCCCCTTTGTGTAAAATATCCCCCTCCTAGGATATGCATGTATAGTCAATTTACAATTAACCAGTTTTCTCCATAGTTATGCAAAGATTGCATGAAGCTTTCACTAAAAAGGTTTTTATTTTCTGTTTATTTGTCACAGACCAAGTGAAAAAGTTAATGTCCTCTTCTCCCTGCCCCCTTTTCTCAGTTACTTTCTTTAGACAGAGATGGAGACATTAATCTGGGTTTCCAGTCACTTCTCACTGAAATGAACGAACCAATCACTTCATACATGCTTGGAACTACCAACAGAGTCTTTGGAGAAAATGCTCTAAATTTCCTCCCAGTAAGTCATGTGTTTCTACTTAGTCATAAAATGGTAATGAGGAATGGAAATGAAAACTGATATTTGATGAGGAAAATGAGATCTAAGTCTTAGATTAGATCAACCCGCTTTCCACTATGCCTTGCTGCTTCTGCTTAGATACTATGTGGCATTAAAATGTAATTTGTATGAACATTGTGTGGGAAAAGTAAAATGGAATATAACTTGTCCCCGGGAGACTTCTTTTAAATAGGCTATGAACATACGGTTAAGAAATGATCTTGTTCATTGGGAATTTCTATGTGTGTGTTTCTGTTAAGATATTCAGAATAAAAAAATATATATTCCTAAATATTGTTTTTTTGTTCCTTCTTAGAAATGGGTCAATGTCTCTGACCTTTTTTTTTTTTTCTTGCCCTCTTCCAGTCCTTTAAAGAATCCTGTGAAAAATTCTACAATTCAGTACTGGAAGATGTTTGCTTTTCTGAAAGTGCAGAGGCCATGAGGAAACACATAAATGCTTGGGTAGCAGAGAACACCGAAGGTCAAAATTTGTCTTTTCATGTTGGCTATGTCAGTAATCTTTTTCAGGAATATCCATAGCAGCTGCTACTCTTCACAGAACTGTAAAACCTCAGGGGCTTTCTAGTCCTATCTGCACCTCACCAAGAATCTCTTCCACAGCAGATCTGACAAGGAGTCATCTAGGCTTTTCTTGAAGGCATGTAGTAAGAGGTAGCACCCTACCCCATGAAGTAGCCCATTCCACCTTCAGAGAGCTATAATTCTTAGAAAGTTGTCATTATGGAGAACCCAAATATATCTCATTGTACCTCCTGTCCTTGGGTGGTCTTATATTTTTTACTCACAACTGTCTAGCAGCTTCTGGCACCAGTGATCAAATACAGTGATGCCTAGAAGCTTCTAGGGCACTTCTAGAAGCTCCACCAAATTTTCCTACCCTGTTTTACCATAGCAATCTCTTCAGTCACTGATATCCCTGTCATGTCCTCCATTCCAGACAGGCTGATGCTGAGGTATTCATATACAATCATCCCTTTCCCATTTTCTATACTTTGTTTATCCTGTTTGCCCATACTGGGAATAGTCTACATTCTCCTACCAGTTTTTAGTCACTTAATGCTTCAGAGTTTGTTCTTGGTAAGTCAGATCCAAGTTACATCTGATTGTGTCCAGCATATTATTGGTTTATCATATTGCACATTTGTATCTCTTTTCTGTATTTATTGATGGGAAGGAAACAAACATATCTTAAGCTCTTACTCTTTGCCAGGCACTATGATAAGTGTTTTCCAATTATTATCTCATTTGGTCTTCATGGCAACCCTATGAGGTAAATGTTATTATGATCCCCATTCTACAATTGAGGAAATGGAGGCAGAAGCTTTCATTTGCCTGGGGTCATACATTACAAGTGTCTGAGACTAGATTTAAACAAAGGTCTTCTTGACTCCAGGCCCAATTCTTTATCCATTTTACGGTCTAGCTGCCTCAATAGATGATGGAGGACTAAGGTCTTAATCTAATGCCGTACCATGGAATAGAGATGTTACTTTGAGTTCTTGGAAGTAACACAACATCTAGCCAGTCCTGCTAAGGTGAAAGTGGTTGGAGTCTGGGTCCAGTGAGTCTGACTATCTGTTATCCAAGGGCCAATATAACTAAGTTCTGAGAAACTCATCTCAGAAGTTTGCCAACTAAGATACAGTTTGTTTTTAAAGCCACATAAGCTTAAGGGAAAATTACAGTCTGTGTCCATGGAGGGAACACATTCTTAAAACACTGAAGTACGCATTTTATTTGCATATATTATGCATCTTTCTATATCTCTTTTCTAGATTTAAGATAGTAGGAACTATATCCAATCAAAATCTCAGCTTTCTAATACAGTATCATTGAGCGATGTGGTGGATAAAATGTTGAACTTGTAGTCAGGAAGACTTGAGTTCAAATTCTGGCTCAGATACTTAATAACTACATGACCTTGGGAAAGCCACTTATTTTTTTTTTTTAATCAGGCTCAGTTTTCCTTTCTATTAAATAGGGAAAATAACAGCACCTACCTGACAGGTTTGTGTGGATCTAATGAGATAATAGATATAAAATGGATTATATATTTTGATGTGTTGTATAAATGTGGGTTACTGTTATTATACATAAAAGTATTTTATGACACTGAAGATTTTTTTTCTTCAAATTTAAAAGTTCAGAGCTGGGTATGTTGGCACATGCCTGCAGTCCCTGTTGCTGGGAAGGCTGAGGCTGGTGGATATCTTAATCTCATGAATTTTGAACTGCAGTAGAGCTAAAAACAGATTAGGCATCCATTCTAAGTTTACACCAGTAAAGCAAGCCCCCAGTAATAGAGAGCCACCAGGTTGCCTAAGGTGAGGTGAATCCATCAAGGTTGGAAAAATGGAGAAAGTTAAAGATTCCATGCTGATCATGAGAAGCTGTAGCATTTCTAGTCTGGGTAAGATAGGGAAGTCTGTCTCTTTCATTCAGATATCAAATTAACTTAGAAACAAAATATTTGGTGCTCAATCTAGGGTCTTTTACATATGCCATGCCAAAGTTTATCAACAGATGTATATCTAGGAATGAAACATTTTCTAAATTTCTTAAAGGTAAAATTTTAGAGGCTTTACCTGAGAATACAGTTAATCCACTTAGCCTATTGATCTTTGTGAATGCCATCAACTTTAACTTAAAATGGAGGACCGATCCTGAGCCCATGAAGAAAGTCCTTAGAAGTCGAAGATTTGGAAAGGTAGGCTGGACAAAGGGAGGGTGAAGGAAGGGATTTACAGATAACCTAGAACTGTCATGAGGGAATACATTGAAAGCAACTGCAATATGCCTTTATTTGAGAAGATAAATGAATTTAAAATTAATTAAATTTAAATTTAAAACTTCAGACATTCTTAATAAGCTATTTTTTGCCTTTTTACTTGCTCCTTGCCATAATCTGGCTTTGATCAAATGTTCATTTGTTTCCTTTAAGCAAGGGCACAGAAGGTCACAGATTGTGGCGAATCAAGAGATATTTCTGGGATTCTATATAGAAGAGCTAGGTGCTAATGTTTGCATAAGTACATATAAAGGAATGGATTGGAATATTATCTTAGTGTTTCCTGTTGATGATGGCCAAAAGGTAAGGCTCGATGGATATGGTGACAACTCGGCATTCTTATATGTGCTTATTCCAATTGCTCTTTTTTATTGTAGAGTTGTAAAAACAGATAATGGATATGACATCCATTCTCTCATGCTGATCTTTCAAAAGGCAAGGGGTGTAGTTAATGGGTTTTTTTTTAATACCAACTCAGTTCCTGACGTGAGGTACTGTTCTTTACAGCGAGACTCAAAATATTGTTGGACTTAGAAAAAAATTGAATGTTTTTGCTCAAAAAGGGAGAGATTACATTCATTGCAAAAGAAAAAAGAAAGGGGGAGAATCTTCCTTAGGGATATGAAATAGCTTTAGATTAGCTGTAGCAGCAGGGGTAAAGAAAGAAACATGTAATATTTTATGAATTTATGAAACATAAATTTAGCCTGACACTTGTGAAAAGTTTCTGGTTTCTGAAACCCAGAAAATACCCAAAAACATGAGTTCAAATTTCAACTCAGAGACTTATTAGATATGAGACCCTGGGCAAGTCACTTAACCTTTGCCTATCTCTTCAACTGTAAAATGGGCATAATAAGGGTTGTTGAAGGGTTGAAGGGTTGTTGTGAGGATAAAATGAGATATTTATAAAGAACTTAGCAGAATGCCTGGCAAGTAGTAAGTGCTATATAAATGTTTATTTGCTTCTTTTCCCCTTCCCCTTTAGAGGCAATACCAGTTATAGATGGCACAATGACTTATAACACACAAACATACTTTCCCTCTCCCCTTCTCCTTGCCCCTCCCCCATCTTCCTCCCCTCTCTCTCCCTTCCTCTTCCTCCCCCCCCCCCAATCTTGACTTCTCACACTGTAACTGTTTTAGACTTATCTTCAATATTTTCTTTCAGTTGTGGATTTCAAGGTCTTAGCCTTTCTCTTATAAATGAAG
>JAQQSZ010009388.1:0-12787 GCA_028646595.1 Phalanger gymnotis
CTCCAGAATATCATATTCCAAGCCCTTCGATCTCTTAACATAGAAGCTGCTAGATCTTGTGTTATCTTGATTGTATTTCCGCAATACTCAAATTGTTTCTTTCTGGCTTCTTGTAGTATTTTCTCCTTGATCTGGGAGCTCTGGAATTTGGCAACAATATTCCTAGGAGTTTTCTTTTTGGGATCTTTTTCAGAAGGTGATTGATGGATTCTTTCAATTTCTATTTTACCCTCTGGCTCTAAAATATCAGGGCAGTTCTCCTTGATAATTTCTTGAAAGATGATATCTAGTCTCTTTTTTTAACCATGGATTTCAGGTAGTCCAATAATTTTAAAATTCTCTCTCCTGGATCTATTTTCCAGGTCAATGGTTTTTCCAATGAGATATTTCACATTGTCCTCCATTTTTTCATTCCTTTGGCTCTGTTTGATAATATCTTGATTTCTCATCAGGTCACTAGCTTCCACTTGCTCCAATCTAATTTTTAAGCTAGTATTTTCTTCAGTGGTCTTTTGGACCTCCTTTTCCCTTTGGCTAATTCTGCCTTTCAAGGCATTCCTCTCCTCATTGGCTTTTTGGAGCTCTTTTGCCTTTGAGTTAGTCTATTTTTTAAGTTGTTATTTTCTTCTGTAATTTTTTGTGTCTCCTTTAGCTAGTCATTCACTTGTTTTTCATGGTTTTCTTGCATCACTCTCATTTCTCTTCCCAACCTTTCCTATGCCTCTCTAACTTGCTTTTCCAAATCCTTTTGAGCTCTTCCATGGCCTGACACCAGTTCATGTTTTTCTTGGAGATTTTTGATGTAGGCTCTTTGACTTTGTTTACTTCTTCTGGCTGTACGTTTTGGTCTTCTTCATCACCAAAGAAATATTCTGAACTCTGAGTCTGAATCTGAGTCCATTTTTTGCTGCTTGTTCATGTTCCCAGCCAACTCCTTGACCCTTGAGCTTTTTGTCAGGGTATGACTGCTTGTAGAGTAGAGAGTACTTTGTCCCAAGCTTTAGGGGCTGCACTGCTGTTTTCAGATCTACTTCTGTACAGCAAGGTCTGTCACAAAAGTGCTCCTTCTCTCTCAAGAATTGCCAACCAGGATTGTGGCCCAGATCCAGGCAGGCCCTGCTCTAACCTGGAGCTTAATTGCTCCCAACAGGTGGGCCTGGGGCTGGAAGCAACTGCAGCTGTAGCTCTGGAAGCAGCCACAGAGCTATACTACCTCTGCCACCCTCGGGGCAGTAGCCGACTGCAAAGTCCTTTCACTCTGTCCCAGTAGTCCTTCCTACTAACTTTCTCTGTTGTCTTTGGCATTTGTGGGTTGAGAAGTCTGGTAACTGCCAAAGCTCAATGATTCATGGCCCTATGGCCTGTTCTGCCTGGCTCCTGGTCTGGTTGGTTCTGGTGCAGCCCATGCTGGGCTCTGCTCTGCTCCGCTCCCAGCTCCATGCAATAGACCCTTCCCAGTGACCATCAAGGGTGTTCTGGACTGGAGTCCTACTTCCTTCTGCTATTTCATGCATTCTGCAGTTCTTGAATTTGTTCAGAACCATTTTTATAGGTGTTTGGAGGGACTTGGGGCAGAGCTTAAACAAATCTCTGCTTTCTAGCTGCCATCTTGGTTCCACCCCTAGGATATGCTTTCTGACTTCTTAGAACTTACAATTTATTAGAAAGAAGAGAATACTCTACCTAATAGTAGAAAGTCTAAAAATTAAAGACAAAAGAGATGAATACCTATCAACTAAAGGGAATTTCCAATTTCCCCCCCTTTTGGTAGAACTTTTCCAAATCCCCTAACCTGGGAATGATTTCTTTTTCATCTGAAATTAAAGCATTTTCTCCCCACTCTCATCCATTTAGCATATTCTGCTATATTCTACCAGGTATTATATTCAGCTGTCTATGTGAGCAATATATTTTATATATAATTTCTCCAACTATAAAGAGTATTATTTTTTTTCCTTTACTAAATTATACTATACCAGATAGTATAGTATAGTATAGTATAGTATAGTATAGTATAGTATAGTATAGTATAGTATAGTATAGTATAGTATAGTATAGTATAGTATAGTATAGTATAGGATAGTATAGTATAGGACAGTATAGTATAGTATAGTATAGATAAAATACTAGATTAAATTGTATAAGGATAGATTTTATATTATCTTTATATGTCTCCTAATTTTTGACTCCATCTTCAGCATAGACAGCAGTAATAAGATGTTTGCTGAGTGGAATTACATACACTCCTGAAAGTCAATCAGGCTGCTCCCTAACCTCAGGTAGAAGGATGTATTTTTGTACCCATATCATGATAAAATATTAGAGCTAGAGATCTTGTTTTGGCCAGGTTCAACTTTGAGACTTAAATGTAAATTGGATGCTAGTTAATCTGTTGCTAAATTATTTCTTTACACACACACACACACACACACACACACACACACACACACACACACACAAATTTGTGTGAGTATATGCATACATTAAATATACATATAATTTGACTGAAAAAAAAAACAGAAAAAAAATATCAATGAGGCACAGTACCTGGTGGACATTGCCCTACTCTATTATTCTACATTACTCAAGAAAGATAGATAAGATTGAAGGGTATTCTTTTAAAATTTATTTATTTTTGTTTGCATGTGTTTTTTCTTTTGCAACATGGCTACTATGGAAATATGTTTTGCATGACTTCACATGTATAATCAATATAATATTACTTGCCTTCTCAAAGGATAGGGGAGTGGTGAAAGGGATAGAGATAATTTGGAACTCAAAATTAAAAAAAAATAATGTTAAAAGAATATGTTTAATTGAAAAATATTTAATAAAACAAATAAAATATGTATTTAAAAATTTTTAAAGGACAGATTACAGTAACACAGCAGGAGAAAAAGAAAGAAAATTCTAGAATAGGTTTTGCTAAAACTCTGGTCATACAGGTAATTAAAATAATTGAGTCTTCTTCTACCTAAGACACTTAAATCCACGTTGGTTCATTCCTTGAAGAGTTCCTCTGTCTAGTAGATGATATACCAAGCGGACACTTGATTGAAGCATTTCTTGGACTCAGCATTGTATGTATCTACATTTTTAGAGCTGGACCATAACTTAGCCAGGCATAGGAGAGTAAGGTGCTATCCAAGTCAGAATGTTCACCAAGGCAGATTTTGAATATCAATGAAAATGCATTACCATTTATTGGTGATCCTTGCTTTCTAATGCTTATACATCTTCTTTGAAGTTGTTAGTTTTCAACATAAATGAATCAATTCCTTTAAGGAAAAATATTTCCCACAAGGACTTGTAGACATTTTAAAGAAAAATGTTCCTTAAAATCATTTGTTCCATGAACGTCCTCTCTTCCAGAGGATAGAGGAGAGATCAGGGAGCTATGTTTATTAACCTATGAAAAATCCAAGGAGTTAAAGGAAAAATGCTACACATTATGTGCCATAATATAGTAAAAATAAAAAAGGAGAAAATATAGGCAAATGATACAGACCCAATTGGAGACTTAATAATGGTGTCCTGAATGAAAGGGTTGAAAAAAAAATCTAAGAAACAAATAAGTTTAAGATAATCATAACAATGAGATGTAACACATTTATGGAGTGCAGCTAAACCAGTCCCAAGAGAAAAAAGTGTATTGAGAAATTTAAACTAACAAAATAGAAGACGATGCTCAATGATTGAGCACATAATGAATAAATCTAGAGATACACAAATTAACTCTCAACAAGTTAACTCCAAAAAAGTGCAAGGCACAAAGAAAGCAATCTTTAAAATTAGGAAATAAAACTGAAAAATAAAAATTATAGAACTTATAAAAGAGCAATTTTGTAAGAATAACAAGATCAATAATCCTGTAGCTAACATAATCAAGAAAATCAAATGACCGAGATAAAAAGGTGAATTTCAAACAGAGAAGAAATTAAAAATAATTATAAGAAAATACTACATGTAATTAAATACTAGCAACACTGATAAGTCAAATGAAGTTGATGAGTATCTATAAAAATATAAAATATGTAGACTAACAAAATTAGAAAAAGTGAGCTTAAATAATTTCAAGAAAAAAAAAGAAATTGAGGAACAAAGTCATAAATAAACTATTTAAGAGAGGGAATAAAATCTAAAACTTCAGAGATCAGATGCATTTGCCTGTGTATTTTATTAGACATTTAAAAAGAAATTAATACTTCTACTATAAAATATTCTCAATAATAGAAAGGAAGATACATGATACCAAATGCTTTTTGTATGAGAAATACAGCCCCACTACCGAAAGCTGGGGGAGAAAACAAGACAGAAAAAGAGAACTGCAAATATGTCACAATAATAAATACTGATGCAAATATTTTCAATCAAATCTTTGCAAGGAGACTGAAGAATTGTATTTAGAAAACAATGCAGTATGACTAAATTGGATTCATTATGGAAGTAAACAGAACAGTCACATCATTCATTTGGAAGAACAAAAGTCTAAAACCTCAAGGGGAATGGAAAAAAGATGAGTAAAAAAGATATAATCTTCTAACAATAATGTAAAGTAGTATTCATCAAAACTTTGGTGCTGCTTTTTTTAAAATATGAAAGTATATAATTTGATAAAATTAAATAAGCAAGAAATTGAATCATTCATTCAGTCAGCAAATAAACAATTATCATATGTAAGGCATTGTGCTAGGAGCTGAGTGTACAAAAAAGAAGGAAAAGATGCAACAGATAAGTCCCTACCCTCAAGGAGCTCACAATCTAATGAGGGATGCAACAAATATTTCTATACTTGGTAGATACAAGTTAAGAAATTACAAGATCAGTTAAATGGACAATTTTTAGGCCCTGTTGTAGTCCCTACTATGACTTGATTTCTGTACATAAATGTAGAATGAAGAAATATATCAAGTTTTGTGGTTATTATAAGAATTTAAAAGGTAGAAGCAGAATAAAAAAAATCAAGGCTGAGGGGACAAATGTTCTGGGGAAAAAAGAGAGATTATAAAACAGAAAAGGAGAAGAATACAGAGATTAGTCTAAGAACTCTCTGCTTCTCTCTCTCTATCACTCTGTGTCTCTCGCTGTCTTTCCAATTGTCAGATTACCTCCTTGACACCTCAGAAATTGAGCACCACCATTTTACAATTGAAGAAACTGAGGTAGATGAGCTTAAGTGAATTGTCCAAGGTCACACAACTTGTACATAATTGAGGATGGATTTGAACTCAAGTCTTCCTAACTCAGGACCCATGTTCTATTACATTACCTTATTTGACTCCATAGATGTGGAAAAGTGCACCCCAGGTTTATGGGGCACACCTTTGTAGCTAAGAGCCTTTTAATTCCATCTCAGTAAATGTCTTTGCTTTCATCTAATCATGTCATTTGACTACTATTGGTAAATGCATTGATGGGAACTCATATAAGTTTAGCAGTGAAATTGCACAGATTACTTTGAACCTAGAGTAGCTGCCCCTAGTGGTACTTAATACATATTAAGTATAAGTTGGTGGAGTATAGCACTAAAAGATTATAACCCCAAAAATTCAAATTAATACATGACCTGGTTATAAAAGGTCATATCATTTAAAGAAAACAAAAGAATTAAATGGAAATACTTTTTATAACTAAGGTTAGAGAGAGAATTCTTAACCAGATAAGGCATAGAAGGGATAATAAAGCATAACAATTTTTTTTAAGATTTTGTAGAAATAAAACTAAGGAAGACAAAATAAGAAGGAAAACTGTGGAGTGGGACAAATATTTGCAAAACAATTGTCAATAGTAGTTTGATAATATATATCCATATATATATGGATATATATATATTTGTGATATGAATTTGTCCAACCCTTCTGAATATATTTTGGAATTGTATGAGGAAAGTGGATAAACTATTCATAATCTTTGTCCTAGACATCCCACTACTTTGAATATATTCTAGAAAGTCAAAGAAAAAATAAAAATTCAATATATGACAAAATATTCATAGCAGTACTCTTTGTGGTAACAATAAACTAGAAACAAAGTGAGTGCTCTCAATTAAAGAATGCCTGAAAAAAATAACCATGGTATATAAGTATAATTTGCAAAAAGACGTGATGAATATGAAGAATTCAGAGAAACTTGGACTGATTTTATGAACTGATACATAATTAGTCGCAGGTGAAAGAACAGGATATTCAGTGACTATAGCAATGTAAATTAAAAGATAATTAAAAGGAAGCCAGACTGTGAATAACTGGAGAAAAATAGTGAAAGTCTCAGAAAACAGATAATGAAACACAAAACTCCTCATTTCAGAGAGTTAGGGATTACTAGGACACAATGCATGAATTGTCAGATGTAGTCACTATGTTCAATTTTTTTGCTTAGTTACTTTTATTACAAAGTAGTGTTTAAAGAAAAGTGCTTCCCATGATTCCATGACTATGATATAGAAGACAAAATGCATTAACAAAAGATATTAAAAAAAACTTCAAATATCAATATTTATGATTTTCTTAACTAATAGATCACTAGATTTGGGTATGACCTTGGAGGTAAAAGGGATCATAGTGATTATCTAGTTTATCCTCACATATTGCACTGATGAGGAAATTGTTTCTCAGCAAAGTGAAGAGACTTACTTGAGGCCATATGGGTACTTACTGTCAGATTGTGGCCACCTTATTTCATATCCAATGCTTTTTACCCTCTACTACCCAGTCATACTGTCTTACTTAAACATCTCTTCACATGTGTAAAATAATAGAGGACTCTGTGATCATTTTGATGGCATTAATTGGACTGATGACCATCTCTGTAATGAGTAACATTCTAGCCAGAACCCTCATATATTCACCTTTGTTTCTACCTCTCTAAATGAATCTCTCGGTTATTCTGCTCACAGGAGGTAAATGACAGACTTTTGGGAGGAGGTATGACAAATTCCATACACCATGCCTCAATCGTGGCACACTTTTGCTACCCAAATGAGTCACCAAGAGGAGTGAAACCAGTCCAGAGAAGATTTTCTCATTCTCTAAAGATTGGCCCTCCATAAGCTAGTCTATCCATACTATAAATACATAGAGAAAACATTGTGCTCTTAGAGTTCCTACAAGGAAAAGACAATTTCTGAATGGGAGAACCAGTGAAGGTTTTATGAAAGAGATGGCATTTCAATTGTTCCTCAAGGATAGTTAGATTTCTCCCACTATCAACTCCTTCTCTTCCCCCAGAAATGAATTACCTCTTCCTGTCTTTCCCCTATTACCATTAATGGTACTACCATCACCCTCGCCTTAAAGGGTTTATAAACTTAGAGTCATTTCTTATTATGATCTCATTTTTCATTACCTCATCCAGTTCATCAATTCTGTAAGTTTCTTCATCTACCAATCAATAAGCACATATTAAACACTCTTCAAGTTCCTGGGGATGCAAATACAAAGAAAGATAAAATATCTGCTCTAAAGAAGCTTACATTCTAACTGGGGGAAAAGTGCATATGGAAGTGTATGCAGAGATCAATATAGATAAATATAAGGTTTAGTGGAAAGGAGGATAACTAGCATTTGACATCATGCAGAAGGTGGTGCTTGAGCTGTGTCCTGAAAATAGAGAAGAATCTTAGGAGGTAGAGATGTGAAAGGGAGGACGTTCTAGGCAAAGCCGAGAGACTTTTAGGTGAGGAACGGAGATAGGGCATTTTGCTGGGCTACTGAAGATGGAAGGGAAGTAATATACTTTACAATGAGCTAGAATGTTGGATTCCAGTCTGTGGATAGCTTTAAAAGATAAACATAGAGATTAGTCTTTTATCCTAGAGGCATTAGGGAAATGTTATCAATTATTAAGTGGGGGTGTGTATGTGATGTGGTCAGATCGGCACTTAAGGAAAATTACTTTCTATAGAAGTTCGAATAGAGTGGGGAGAAACTTGAGGTAGAGAGACCAACTAGATGCTGTTCAAATAATCCTCCTGAGAGGTGATGAAAGTCTGAACTGAAAATGGTTGTTGTGTGAGCAGAGAAAAAGTGTCAGATGTTACGGAGATTGTAGCAGATGTAGGAATGTTAAGAATTAGCAACTGATGGGATATGCAGGGTGAGGCAGAGGGAGGAGCCAAGTATAACAAAAAAAAAGTTATGAATAAGATATGAATAAAATAAGGTTATTTCTCTAAGAAAAATAATCATGCTTAGAAGAAGGGTGGGTCTGGAAGGAAGGAGATGATAAATTCTACTTCTGAGATATTGGTTTTAAGATCTCTCTGAAGCATCCAGTTCGACATGTCTATTAGGCAGCCATAACAGGATACTGAAGCTCAAAGGAGAGATTGGGGCTGGATATGTAGATCTGTTAGTAATCAGTACAGAGGTGATAGCTAAGTCTAGGAAAGCTAATGAGAAAACTAAGACAATGTATGTAGAAAGAAAAAAAGAAGAGAGCATAGGACAGAGAATATTGGAGAATATTGATAATTAGGAGGCAAAATATGGATTAACACTCACAAAGGGGGAAGAGTGGCCCCACAGGTAGGAAGAGAACCAGGAGAGAGTCATGTCATGAAATTCTAGACAAGAGGGAGTATTTAAAATAAGAGGTAGTCAACAGTGTCAAATTCTGCAGAGAAGCGAAGTAGGATTAGGACAAAGAAATATATTCAGATTTTGTAATTAAGAGATCATTGGTAACTTTGGAGGCAGGAGTTTTAGTTGAGATGGGAAATGAGTAACAAAAAGGAAGAGAAAGTAGTAAGTGTAGATGTTTTCTTTTTTTTTCCTCTAAGAGTTTACATGAGAACAGGAAAAAAGAAACAGAGTGAGGGGATATCAGGGTTTAGCATTAGTTTTTTTCCATGATAATTGAGATTGAAAGGTTTGAGAGTATTAGGGAAGGAACTAGTAGATAGAGAGGTGTTGGAAAACTAGAGAGAGGTAGTAAGATTGAGGGACCAGTCTGCTATAGAAGATTGAGATGATGGCATCAAAGGAGAAGGAAATACATAAAGAAATTGTCCTTGCAAAGAGAAGGCCCCCTTCATTAGCAGAAATTTGGGGAAATAGAAAAGTTTGGGAGATGATGTCAAAGGGTTTTGATATGAAGAAAAGCGAAAAAGACTGAACTCAGCGAATAGCCCCGATTTTCTAAGCAGACTAAGAGGCAAATTCTTTAGCTAAGTAAGTGGTGAAAGGCGCCAGTGTAGGAGGCAGGAAGAGAAATTAATTGACTTAGATGTAACATCGTCAAGGGATGAGTTGTGATAATGAGCAAAGGATTTGAGATGTCGAGTTGATTTGGTTAGCAACTGGTTGAAGATGGTCAAGGGAGCAAAATACACTCAGAGTAGAGATAATTCAGAGAACCTAGGATAGAGCCTTGAGGAATACCAACAATTAGAAGATGATATACTATGAGCCAAGGAAGGAGACTGAGTGGTCAGATAGGTAGGAAGATAACCAGTCTAAGAAAATACTGAGGAGTGGAAAAATTGAAGGTCACCTTAAAGGGAAAAAAGAGCTAGAAAAAATGAGATATAGGAAGAGGTGGAATGATAATAGGGTTTAGTCAGATAAAGGAATGTCAACATTTTTGATAAAGGAAATGAAACATTTGTGAGGAGTGATAAAATCAGAATGACTATTCCTAGTTTCCCATCATGATTTGAACTGTTGTTTTGAGCATGCATATGTGCTCATTGACTGAGACAGGCTGCCACCCTAGGGGCCAAATACTAACGCTAGCTCTCTTTCAAAAAGTTAGTTCCTACCAGATGTTCCATTTGTGTGACTATGTCATCTCTCACTGAACACTAGCTTAAGCTCTCTAAGACAATCAAAGCAGGGGTTCTGAACTTGTGTGTGTGTGTGTGTGTGTGTGTGTGTGTAAATTCTATGGATCTCTTCTCAGAATAATGCTTCTAAATGCATGAAATAAAATACATACTACTATAAGGGAAGCTAAATGTATTATAATACAATTATAAAAATTGTGTGAAAGAATCAACTTTATAGACCTCAGGTTAAGAATACTGATAACTTTATGCACTTTTTACCTGTTTTTCATGTTCCTTCCACAAGTCTTTACATTTATCATTCCTCTCACCTGGGTTTCCTATCTGTCCTCTTCTATATCAAATCATAACTCCAATCCCTTCGAAATTCTGCTAAAAATTCATCTCCTAAAAGAAGCCTTTCTAGACAAGCCTAGGTGATATGGGCCACTTTGACTATTCCAGCCTGTCTCCTTAGGCATGGGAATTCTTTTGCTTTGAGCAGCTAAATCTAATTCTTTGCTTTTTTATGCTTGCTTTATGTGGTAAGATAAGATGTATGTTATTTGGGTTTATCTAAATTGTCCATTAGGTTCTAAGTTCCTCAAAGGTAAGGATCAAGTTTATAATTTTTCTCTTTCCCAGAGCTCATAATCAATGCCCCTCCACAAATGAAGTGTGCCCCAAATATTTGACTGGTTTCAAGAGAAGCCATCAGATTTGGTTTGCATCTGTGACTTAGGAAGAGCATGACACATTTTGTTCACAGCTGCAGCTGTTTACCTCATACTGATCACTAAGCTTATTCAACTAGGAAGATGAGTAATATTCAGATACCAAGGCAGCTGGAAGTCTTCACAAAGCTAGAATATCTGGGGTAGGTCACCAGGAGCTGAAGATTAATTAACTTCCAGCTATTTTGCCTAAAAGTGACTTTAATAGAATAGAGAGTACAAGAAGTATAGGGGACCTTATATATCATTCGCTACAACTTCTTTACAGATGAGGACAGTGAGGCCAAGAGAAGTAAGTTGTTTTATCTAATGTTCATGTCTCAGTGTTTGGGGAGTTTGGGTATATAAAATGTTTTGCTATTATGATTATTTGCTTTGGGATCTTAAAGTTATAATCTGTCTAAGTTACCATTTTTTTTATAACAACCAGTACCAAATAGCTTTCATAATTATTATTTTAGTATAGTTTGGGATTGATATCACTAGGTCTCTTTCTTTCCCTTTTTTCCATTGTTTTCTTTGAGACTGAATTTTCTTTTTTTTGTATGTACTAGACTTAAGTTTAATTAACAATTTTACAAATTTCCTAAATGATAGCAAAACAATTAAAGACAAAATTTGTTAATTTATGATTTCTTAAATTACAACACTATGAAATATAAGACGTGGTCAATTAGAATGATTTAAAAGTTTTCTAACTCAGTACAATTCTTAGCCTAACAACATTTAGATTATAAAAGAAATTGTTTTTCTAACAACACAGATGATACAGTTGCTTGCCAAGTCACGCAATAAAGAAATTTTTAGAAATATAATGATATCATAAACAATTATCATCTATTTAAACTTTAAAGCCAAAACCAATTAATTACCATTCTGGTGGCTTTACCTCAGTCAGATGTGATCCCAAATTGCCTGATACAGAGAATCATCCACCTTGGATTGAGCAAAATTCATATAAAATTAATGAGTATAAAGCAATTATATTCAACTTAAAACAATCTATATTCAAATAGCATTTATTTTATGACAAGTATTGTGCTAAGCACCTTTACAATCATACGATCTTTGTAATATCCCTGGGAATGAATTCCCCTGTCATCCCCTTACTGAGCTGTAAAGTTAAAGTAAATAGAATTTTCTTGGGGCTATGTAGTTAATAAATTTCTCAATGCCAAACAACAATATGCATTTTTTTAATTATTCAAATATACATTTCTAAGTTCCATTCACATTTTTCTTGGTAAACTTTTACAAATAGTTTGCACTCACCTATTATAATTAGGCAGGTTTAAAATGTGCTGCGCTTTGGGAAACTTGGAGCAAAAATTCCAGGTTCCGGTGGTGTGGAAGCAAGAATTTGGGGGCATGAGAGGAGAGGTCCCTCTGCTTGCCTAGAAGTATGGGCATCAGGACACCCAGGGGTCCAGGGCCATTGTCAGTGGGGTATGAGAGAGCAACAAAGTAGCAAAGTAGAGAACAAGGAGTAGGGCTTCGGTTGCAACACGAATTTTAATTTTTGTAGTTTCAATGTTATTATAATTTAATTTACATTGAGACTTTAGGTGAAAAAACATCTAAATAAAGGGCCTAAAAAATAAGAAAAAGCAGCTGGTAAACAGGGCAACTATTTTGAAAAGGAGCCAACTCTCCATTGTATATTCATAGCTGAATCACTTTTTAAACTTTCCAAGTAGCAAACTTAGGAAGAACATAGCAGGCTAGAAATATGTATCTATTGAGATAATTCCTATTCTAAGAAGTATTTTTGTTTCTCAGGAATACAGTAAGTAACAGCCTTTTCGGTAAAATATGTTCATATTGGCTCTCATTGTCTGCTTTTATTTCTCTATTTTGGAAGCTTTAAGCCATTTGTTTCAAACTCAAATAGGAATGAGGGTCACTAAATTGAACATAAGGATCTCTGTAGTTGTATATAAAAAACTACTTATTAACTCTATTGATTTATTTAATACTTTTATGTTATTAAATATTTTCCAATTCTGTTTATAAGATCATTACTAAAGTTCTTAATTCTACAAATTAGGAAAGCACATTCTAGATTTTTTTAAAGTCTTTTTCCCAGTTTTTTATTTATACTAGTCTCATGGTGATTCTTATTAACCACCCATGAATTAAAACATCTTTGTATATACTTCTGACACTGAGCTGGAATTCTTTTTTTTTAGGCTTTTTTCCCAGTTTATTATTTAATATATTTAGTTTTCAGCATTGATTTTCACAAGAGTTTGAATTACAAATTTTCTCCCCATTTCTACCCTCCCCCCCC
>JAQQSZ010009389.1:0-12786 GCA_028646595.1 Phalanger gymnotis
TCTTCATGTTTTAACCTTTAATTAAATGCAATTTTAGGCTCAATGGGGAGGTATAGTTTCTAAGAACATGGATGTAGGAGTGTTCTGCTTTATCTGTCCAATTTATTCCACATTTTAAGTATTATGTTCAGTTGAAAATTCCAGATGTTAAGAAGATTAATAAGTTAATTGGTCTCTATATGATGCATGTATCACAGTAAGTTTATAATGTTTTAAGATAAAAATTGATGTCAGACATTAGACAAGATTTAGTTTTCTTGATAAAATATCAAGTAGGTCCAAGGTCATTCTATACCTAAAAATTCATTTTTGGTGGCAGTCTATAGAAAAGATCATTGTGCTTTGCAAAATAGTTTTTACATGATTATTCAGGGAAGCTAGACTGCACAGTGGATATAGTGCTAAGCCTAAAGTCAGCAAGACTCAACTCCTGAGTTCAAATCTGGCCTCAGACACTTACTAGTTATATGAGCCTTGGCAAGTCACTTAACCATTTTTGCCTCAGCTTCCTCATCTGTAAAATGAGCTGGAAAAGTAAATGGAAAACAACTTTAGTATTTTTGCCAAGAAAACCCCAAATGGGATCATAAAGGGTCAGATATAACTGAAATGGCTGAACAAAATAACAGTATTTGGGATGGGGAGAATGAGATCTGGAACTTTGATTGCATTGGTACAGGATACTCTACTTCTCAACTTTTAGTGTTAAGAGAGTGTCTCAGGGCACTGAAAAGGTCAAATGAATTGCTCAGAGTGACAGCCAGTTTGTGTCAGAATAATGACTTAAAGCAAGTCCTCCTGATTTGGAAGCCTCTATCAGTGGTGCAAAAAAACAGATCCCTACTGCTGGGAAAATTGGGAAATGGCATGGCAGAAGCTGGACATAGACCTACATCTTACACCATATACCAAAATAAAGTCAAAATGGGTTCATGATTTAGGAATAAAGGCTGATAGTATGAGCAATTTGGGAGAACAAGGAATAATTTACCTGTCAGATTTATGGGAAAGAGAAGAATTCATGACCCAACAGGAGAAAGAGAGCATTACAAAATGCAAAATGGACAATTTTGATTATGTTAAATTGAAAAGTGTAGTATAAACACAGCCAATGAAACAAAGATTAGGAGGGAAACAGAAAATTGGGAGACAATCTTTGCAACCAGTGTCTCTGATAATGGCTTCATCTCTAAAATGTATGGGGAACTGAGCCAAATTTACAGGAATACAAGTCGTTCCCCAATTGATAAATGATCAAATATGAACACGCAGTTTTCAGAGGAAGAAATTAAAGATATCTATAGTCACTTGAAAAAATGCTCTAAATCATTATTGAATAGAGAAATGTACATTGTACACAACCACAGACATATTGCTTCTGGAATGACAAACTTTAATAGACTTGGCTCTTCTTGATAATACAAGGTTCAAAGAGCTCCAAAAGACTCATAATGGAAAGAGCTGCCTATATCCAGAGAAAGAATTATAGAATCTGAATGCAGATTGAGGCAAATTGTTTGCTCTCTCTTTTTTTACTCTTCTTATTTGATTTTGTTTCTTCTTTCTCATGATTCATTCCATTGTCTATAATTCTTCTTTACATTTCGACTATTGTGTAAATAAGTTTAATGCAAAAGTATATGTAGAACATATATGAGATTCCATGCCATCTTGGGGGGGAGGGGGGAGGAGAGGGAGGTGAGAAAATTTGGAAATCAAAAACTTGTGGAACTGAGTGTTTTAAACTAAAAATAAAAATATATATTTAATAAAAAATAAGAAAAGAAAATTAAAAAAAGAAAAAAGAAACAGATCCCTGCGGGCTATTTCTTTTACTTAGAAAACCACAGATTAACATTAACTATGTTGTAATGTATTTTTATTTATTTTGTTAAACATTTCCCAATTACATTTTAATCTGATTCTAAAAGATTCTGGGTTTTTCTGGTTGTTTGTGGCCATGAGTTTGACACCTCTGCTGTATATAACCTCCTTTGGTTAAATCATCAAATAAGTAAAATTTTCTTTCAAAATTGAAGGCATTAAAAATTTCAATGCTCTAGGCATCCGTCCACACAAATCTATGACTTAGCAGATGGCCTTTAAGAGTCTCTGCAGCTGAAAAAAAAAGTTGCCTTATGGATAACTTGGTGGTGAATTTCACCAGACTGGTCTCCATGTATTAGACAGTCTCAACTGGAAGTATCCCTAAAATATTTCTAGTTTGATTACACCTGCCAAACTTTGGTTCCAGTAATAGAATATTTCCTCCATACTATAAAAAGGCATTTGTGAAAGGTAACACTGGAACTGTATTCTAATTTATCAATCAATCAATAAATATTTATTAAGTGTCTACTGTGTGCTAATCATTGTGCTAAGTGCTGGGAATACAAAAAAGAAAGAAAAGACCGGACTTAAGGAGCTTACAATCTAATAGGGGAGACAAGATGCCAACAATAAAAAACAAGCTCTCTACAGGATAAAAGAAAAATAATTTATAGAGGGAAGGCATTAGAATTAATCAGGATTAGGGAAGGCATCCTTTGAAAGGTGGAATTTTAGTTGGGAGTTAAAGGAAGTCAGAGAGGCCAGAGTGGATAAGGAATAGCATTCCAGGCATGGACAACAATCAGAGAAAATGCTCAGAGAGGTGGAATATCTTATTCTGTGTGGAACAGCCAGGAGACCAGTGTCACTAGATTGAAAAGTACATGGCAGAAAATTAAGTGTAAGAAGCCTGAAAAGGTGGTAGGGGGAGGGAGTGATGAAGGGCTTTGAATGCCAAACAGATAATTTTGTATAAGATTCTGGGGGCAATAGGGAGTAACTGAGTTGTGTGTGTGTGTGTGTGTGTTTTTGTGAGAGAGAGAGAGAGAGACAGAGAGAGAGAGAGAGAGACAGAGAGAGACAGAGAGAGAAAGAGATCTTGAAATTTACATCATAGAAAATAATATGCTCTTGACTAAAGCAAAATTTGAAGTTTGAGTTACAAAGTGAAAAAAACACTTTGATTTATATCTAATGGTGTAGGTGTATGTGTATGGATGTATATTCACTGCACTAATATGTAATTTGTATAACTTTGTCCAACTGCCCCAGAGGGTGATCCTAGATGGACAGACTGATGGAAAGACAACAGATTAATCTTGTGAACATCAAGAATGTATTAGGAGTACCAACATAAGTAGAAGGCACATTGTCCATACACTGGAGGTTAGAGAATAAAGGCAAAAATAAAATAAATTAAAAATGCCATTAAGCATTAAAGAGTTGTGACTCAATCAACTTCTTTTCCCTCAAAAGCTGGTCCCCTGGAGAGAAGAGTGATAACAAGCACCATCTGCTGGAAACATGCTGAATTTTAGAGTTTAGCTTTCTTCCCTAACTTAAGGAATATGCAACATGATGCAGACTAAGGGTAGTAATAGCTTGAAGGGACGAATCCTAGTCTCTCATGGTTCTGGGTGCCACCCAAGGCAATCCAATAAATTACTGAGAGTATATATCTGATAGATCACTGTGGGACAGCAGTATGCCATGCAGCTATTAACATTTTATAGACTAAGGTATAACTTCTTTCCAATGCATTAATTAGTAAATAATACGTTCTGAAGCATCTGAGGCTAATTACTTGTAAGGGGACCTGGTAGCTACCCTTCAGAGTGTACCAAAAAATAGAATTACCTCTTTTCACAGGAACAGGTGAGATGAATGAAGAAGTGAAAAATTCCCAAAGTATGCTTGGGCCATTTGTGTCAGGGGAAGACCGATACACTTGGTCACTTTCTTTACTTCTACCTTAATATATTCCCATATAGACACAACCATTAGATGACCAGTAAGACATATAAATCCAGAATCCAGAAATAATTTTGACAAGTTACTAAAGTGGATGCATAGATAATAATACCTTCTCAACATTATCATTGTTGCATAAAATTAAGTCTTTAATTTCTTTAAAAATATTTAGAATATACCAACCACACAGACAATGAGACGTAGCCATAATACTGTATGAATATAGTGCACATGTATTTTGAGAGGATATAAAAATGATATTCTGAAAGGGGTATGTATGTATTCATATACGCATGTCTATATAAATATGGACCCATGTGTATAGAGAGGAGAGAGATTAGATGCAGAGGTAGAGATGGAGATAGAGAAAGATACATACATATATATGTATATATGTGTGTGTGTGTGTGTACATATATATATATATACATATATATATATATATATATATATATATATGCATGGGAGGTTGAGACATCATGGCCTAGTGATGAGAAAGCCAAACTTGAAGTCAGGAAGACTCTGGCTCATTGCTGCCATGTTGGCACATATTGGTTGGTTGACCCTAGACAAATTATTTTCTTTTGTTTTAAATATTTTATTTTTTTCTTAGTTACATTTGAAGAAATTTTTAACATCCACTTTAAAAAAATGAGTTCTAAATTTCCTTTCTCCCTCTCACATCTCCTCACTCTCTGAGACGGTAAGCAATTTGATGCAAATTATACATGTTCAATCGTGCAAAGCATAAGACCATATCTTTGTTCTAGAAAATTGTCTAAGACAACAAGTTGCAGAGGTGCCAAATGGCAACAAGTGGAGGACTTTCTCCTAGAATTAAGATCACAGGTTTATTCCCAAACCTTACATATACAATTGAAATTCATAAGTACTTTGTTATTTACAGTCTTGTAGAGTTGACTATGTACAATATTAAGAGGTTAAGTGATTAGCCCAGGGTAATACATGCAGCATGTATCAATGTGTCAGTGGCAAGACTTATATCTAGCTTATTGTAACTATACGTCCAGGTATCTATTCATGATACCACGAGAAACACAGATAAAGACTCAGAGAGACAGAGGCAAAAAAAGAGAGGAAAAAGGTAGTTGATGAAAGAGAGAGAAAAAGAAACAGGCAGAAAGAGACAGAGACAGGCAAAAACAGAGAGGGGCACAGAGAAGGAGGTGGAGGGAAACATGTAAAGGATACATTCAAATGTACTTTCTCCCTGTTCCTCAAATCATCATGTTTATACATATTATTTCTATCCATTAAGAAGAAAGCTGTTTTTGCCTTGAGTCAATCAGTTAATAAACACTTATTAAGGCTCATTATGTTCCAGGCTCTGTGTTAAGTGCTGGATAAAAAGAAATACAAAAATAGCATCTGCCTTCCAAGAGCTCATATTATAACAGGGGAGTCAGCATGTAAAAAACTAGTCACATAACACAAGATGGATGGAAAGGAATTGAAGAGAAATCACTAGCAGCTGAAGTGCGATAATGGAGACCCAGAAAGGTCTCCTGTATGAAGAAAATGAGATTTGAGCATAGTCTTAAAGGAAGCCAACAGTGAGGAGTAAGGAGGGAGACACTTCTCTACATGGAGATTACCAGTGCTCAGTTGTCTTGTGTAAGAAATAAGTAGTCCAGTATAGCTCTGAAATATTCTTTGCCTTGACTCAAGCTGCACAATATCAATGATGAGTAGAAGCTCCTGGTGGACCTCAGCATATCCAGAGAAATTCTCTTCAATTTGTTCTTTGCTCTGGATACCTACTGTGACACTGGCAAACATTTTTGTTTTATGCCTCATTTGATATTAACAATGAGTGTTGTTGAGTAAAAGTATCTTTATTATTAGGCCTTGTTTTCAAAATTACATGATTATAAGATATTCATAAAAATACCAAACAGTGGTACACTGGTAAATATTTAATTAACAGCTCTCAAAAATGTATATAAATAAGCTTTTCAATTTAATCTCTTTTATTAACATCGTCTCCTTAACTTTCTAAATCTGGACCATCAAAAAAACAATAAATCAGTCCCTGATTTGTAGTGTAATTTCTGAGATGTCAATGCTGAGAATGAATAAAATTGGCTCTCATCAACTCATATGAGCTGTTTCTAGCATTTATATCTATTTTGTAGATAATCTGCATAGTTCTTATGTATTTCTTGGTAGCTAGACTTCCAGGTATGTCATATAGTCTGCAGTCATTTAAAATGTAATTACTCTTTCTTTCTTTTTCTATTGGTTTCATTGGTGTTATTTGTTGGTATTACATGGAAATATTTAGGATTTTGTGTTTATTTGGTATTTTGCAAATTCGCTGAAGTTATTGTTTCAATTAATGTTTTATTGACTCTTTAGAGTTCTTTACCTGTAGCAAAGACAATGGCAATCCCGAGCCACTTACTACCTTATTCCATCCTCATCTTTCAAATGTGTCTCTTAACCCTGCCTGCCCTGGCCCCAGCCCTGCTCAAATAATCTTCTTCACCTATGGGACATATTTGGTGACTTGTTTGGCCAGCTTTATGGAGGGGGCAGTTGACTCAGGGATTTGCCCCTTATGTTCAAAAAAGGAACATTTGAATTGGGTCACGTGGCTTTTAAAGGACAGAATGTGTTTTCATAACATGCTCCAATGGGTGCCATTCTCCAGGATGTCACATACCAGAATGTGCTACTGTTGGTCAGTTTCAGATACTTCAAATTGAGCTGGATGTGACCCTGTTCTTTGCTACACTTGGATCATATCATGCACAAAACATGGTAATTTTGCTTTTAAATCTATGCTTAGTCCCTCAATTTCCTTTTATCTTCTTTCGAAAGCCAACATTTCTATACTATGTCAATAGAAGCTGTGACAGTGGACATTCTTGTTTCATTCATTACTGGAAAGCATTTTAGCTTATTTCCATTAAATATAATAGTAGCTCTTGGTATTTGAAAATGGAACACTTACTTCCTATATTTTCTACTGTTTTTTAAAAGAAATGAGTATTTTTTTTTCAAAATCTTTTCTTCTGAATCTGCTGAAAAATTATTTTAAAAAAAATTAACATGGTTGATTAAGTATACTTTTGAAAAGCATGCTTTTTCTGACACTAAAACAACCCTGAATTCCTGATGTGACCGCAACCTGACCAGAGTGTATAATCTTTGTGATAAGTTGTTCTGGCCTTTTTTGCCAATATTTAATTTTAAATTGCTTGCATTAATGTTCATTAGGAATATTAGTTTATAGATTTCTTTTTCTATTTTAACTCAACCAAGTTTATATATCAAAAATATCTAGTTCATAGAAGGAATTTGGTAGATCCATTCCTTTGCTATTTAAAAAAAGTTTATATAGCATTAGAATTAATTGTTCTTTTAATATTTTACAAAATTCACCTCACAGTCCATTTGATCCTGGAGTTCCTCCTTTTTGTAAGTTCAATTATGGCTTGTTTAATGTCTTCTTCTGAAATTAAGTGGTTGAAATTCTTTGTTTCTTTTTCTGTTAGTCGGTGTATTTTATATTTTTGTAAATATATTCAACATTTCAAAATGTTGGGTTTTGTTGGTATATAATTATATGTTTCTATTTTTGTTTAAATTTTTTTGCCCATGTATTATGAGTCTCCTTTTCATTTTTTGAAATGGGTGATTTGCTTTTTTCAATTGAATATCTAATGATTTATTGATTTTGTGGTTTTGTTTTTAAAATGGCTTCTAATCATGTTTGTTGTTTCAATGGTTTGTTTTATTTTCAATTTTGTTAATGTATTTATTTTCAAGATTTCTATTTTAGCATTTAAGTGAGTTTGATTTTTTATTTTAGTTTTCTAGTATTTTAGTTATATTCTTCAAATCATTAATCATCTCTTCCTTCTTCTAATTAATAAAATCATTTAGCCATACAAATTTTTCCATGAGGACTTCTGTGGCTATGTATCAAAAATTGATATATTTAGTCATTGGTGCCATGATATTTAATGAAATTATCTATCATTTATTTGTCGACTAAACATTTCTTTATTATTTAGCTTCTAGTTTGATTTTAATACTTTTCCATGACCCTTTAATATGCTTTTGAATTGTGTATGTGTAATATTTCTTCTTTTTTGTTTATAATTCTTTTATGTTCTAAGAGATGATTCATTTTTGTAAAGGTGCCAGCCACAGCTGAGAAATGTGTATGGGAAGATATACCATTTTAGCTATGTCTGAATATATTATCCCCATGATAAAGAACTTCAATAACTCCTTATGACCTCTTGGGAAAAGGTACAAACATTTCAACTTGACACTGAAAACCTTTTACAACATGCCTTTGGTCTTCCTTTACAAACTTATTACATATCATTTCCCCTGTGGTACTTTATATTCCTGGTATAATGGTATCAATTTACCTAGAAATCAGCATTTCATTTCCTATCTTTGGGCCTTTATACATGCTGCGTCCCCAAGCCAAGAATGCAATCTTTCCTTACCTTTGAATCTCAGGTTTCCTACCTTCCTTCAGTATTTAGAACATACAACAATTCCTCTGGTAAGTCTTTCCAAATCCCCTATATGTTAATTCTATCCTTCCTCAGATTATCAAGTTTATATATATATATATATATCTTTCCATGCTATAACCCCAATACTCTTATCAGCTCTTTGACTCAGTCCAAGTTTTACAGAACAAGTCCTTTTATTAAGGGGATTTGTTCTGTGAAGTTTGAAGGACCTAGGACCTAGAAGGCCACATGTGGCCTAGAGGCCACAGGTTCCCCACGACTGGACAATACTAAGTGCCCTGAGGGCAGGAATTATCAAGCTTTTTATTTGTTTTGTTTTGTAGGGGGTGGGGGGTTAAGGGGGAAGTTTTTTAAGGAAATATTTTCTTCAATGAATTTTTAAACACCCTTTTCCATTTGACCATTTATATTTCAGTGCATTTTTGTACCTCTTTTTCCATTTGGCCATGAGTACTATGTGCCAGGAATTGTGCTAAGTTCTTGGGTTATAAAAAAAAAAAGGTAATAATTAATTCCTCACTTGATGGAGCTTGCTTCCTACTAATTCTGCCCTCAGAAGTAGCATCATAATAACTAACATTTACACAGGACCTCAACACTTCCAAAACATATTGCATGATCCTCATAATAACCCTATTAAGAAGAAATGAGTTATTGTTATTCAGCAATAGACTTTGGGAATTTAAGATGCTTGCAAATGATCTATACAAGTTTAGGTTTCAAACTTAAGTTTCTTCTGATTCTTAGATCTGAGTCCTTCCCATCATGTAACATATCAATTATGTCTGCCTGTTATGAACAGAACAAATCTAATCTATTTTCCACATTATAGTCTGTTAAATATTTGGAAGCATATTTGATATGCTCCCCACTTGAAGACCAGCTAGTCTAGGAGTTCTTAACCTAGGGTTTATGAACTATAAAGATAATTAGATATACAAATATACGTACATTTGTAGGTATATATATGATATATGCATACACACAAATATGCAATATATGATATGATTTGATATGATATGTAATATGATATATATTTTTTATAAATGAGATGACAGAGACACAGAGAGGACAGAATTTAAAAAGAATTAGGTGTAAGAAATTGAATCCAGGTCCTTTGATTCCAGAGCCAGTGCTCTTTCCACTGTGTCACATTGCCCCTGAACATTTTTAAATGTTTTTAAATTTTAATTTAATTTAGTTTAGATTTTAAAATGTTTTTAAGTCATCCTGATTTCTCCAAGTGCTCACAGAGTGTGTTGTTGAGATTCCTAATTTGAGACACCCTAATTTGACCTCTCTCAATGTTCTCTAATTTGCCAGTACCCCAGAAAAGAACACACTGCCAATAGAGTTTGGCCAGGTCAAAATAGAATGGGATGGCTAGTTTTCTGGATGTGGTCACAATTTAAGGATGACTAACTTTTAGAGAAGCCTCACAACACTGTTGAATGATACCAAATTTCTTTTTAATTACATCCTATGTTTGTTTATTTGGCATTTATTTTTGATTTATGACAAACAATTGGAATATGCCCACCTACATCCTATATTTATTTCATATAACTTGCACATGCCTAATTACATGTAATGGGCAGTTGCAATGAGATTTTTCAATTCTTGCATGAAACAGATCAATTGCATTTTTTTTCATTCAATTACCCAAATTTAGCATCCAAATGACATAGACTGAGCTTGAAGTCATGAAAAGTCTCTAATATTTACAGGACCTAATTACTTATTTCTTTTATAATGCTCTAAGCTTTCACACATTTTTCAATAGAACTGACTACTTCATTGGGGCACTTAAATTGATAGTTAAAAAGAGAAACTAATAAGTGTTACCAAACTAATTCCCACCTGTCTGCTATTCTTCGAGGTGACTGCTCTGGTCACTTAGTCACTAAATAGAATACAGCTCATTATTTTAATAGAAATTCTGTTGTTCAATGAAACCCAGTAATTGTTTACTTCTAAAATTATCACCTAGAAAGGAAGTCTATGGGAGGAATTATACAAGCGTTCACACACAAACATGCTCATGTGTGAAGGGAGAAGGGAGGAAGGAAGGAAGGAAGGAAGGAAGGAAGGAAGGAAGGAAGGAAGGAAGGAAGGAAGAGAGAAGAAAGAGAGAAAAAAGAAAGAAAGAAAGAAAGAAAGAAAGAAAGAAAGAAAGAAAGAAAGAAAGAAAGAAAAGGAAGGAAGGAAGGAATAGAGGAAGGAAGGAATAGAGGAAGGAAGCAAGGAAGGAAGAGAAAGAAAGAATGAATTACCAATAATATTTTCCCTGAAAATTATTCATATTTTTAAATAGATGAATTGAATATCCTTCCCCCACCTAGATCTTTCTCTGCATGGATCATTAAGTGTTACTTTGGCCTCATCGTTTAAGGTAATGAATTACTGATATCTCAAATCTTGCCTCATGAAATTGAAATGGGGAAAATTTAATTTACAGGAAATAAATTAATCTACCATTATTTTAAAATCCCTTGCTGGGTAAATGAAGTGACCTAGCATGACAGAAGACACTAATAGATATTTTAAAGGTTGGCAAGTTAATTTTTGAGTTTTGTTGGGGAGGAAGAATTAGAGTTGAAAAGCACAAGAAGATTGCAAAGTGGCAAAGGGTATAAACAAAGAATTATTGTTTAATAAGAAATACCTAATCTACTTTGCATGGATATGAAGCCTCACTGCATAAGCAGACTTGTCAGAGGATGGATTTATGAATGCAACTAGTTATGTTCCAACATTATAATAATGGCAACTCAAGAGTTTCATCAAACTTATTAGATTCAAAGTGGTTATTTAAAATTCTTATTAAAATCTAACCAGTTTAGAATCATTTCTAGATCCTGTAATGTTCAATTTTAATCTATAAACTATGCATGATAGCATGGAATGAGATCAATTCAATATGTATGGAGAATCATGTTCTAGTAGGGACTTACTCACGAGTGAATTTGAAGAGCCTCTCTCTGTCTCAGTTTCCCCATCTTTAAAATTGGGACAAAATAGCACATATTTCACAGCGTTATTTTGAGGCTCAAAAGAGAATTTAAATGTAAAGCACTTTGAGAATCTTGAAGTGTCATATAAATTCAAGCTATTATTATTGTTATTACTAGACTAAATGAGTATTAATATCCCTTCCACTGTTACAAGTCAGACCCTCTCTTCCCTGATAGAACATAAACTCTTTGAAGAAAAAAAATCAGTTTCATTTTTATTTTTGTATACTTAAATGCTCACATCTTGCTTCACACAAAATAGGAGCTTGTTAAATATTTATTAATGAATATTAGATTTACAGCCAGAAGGGAACCAAAGAGTTATCTTGTCTGACATGTCATTTTATGGATGAGGAAAGAAAGCCACAAAGAAGATAGTGATTGGCCTTCACCACTGTAAGTAAGTGGTGAAGCAAGGCTTAGAACTCACTCATTTGACTCCAAACCCACTTCCTACAATTCCACATTATTTCTCAAGTTTTTAATTCTATTGCTTTTCTTTTCCTGCCCCCAAAATAGGTGCAAAAATGTACAATAAAAATTGTATATCAATCCTGTTAAATTTTGGAGACCAAAGAAAGGAAGATAGGGTGAAAATTCCTCCCGCCACCCATGTTCTACTTCTTCTCTTATTTATTCATTGCCCATGACCAAATTTTAGGCAACCTCCTGGGAATTCAGATGGGCAGCTAATGAAGTTAATAATCATAGGCAGGTAGATGGTTCAGTGGACAGAGTATTGGTCTTTGAGTCAGGAAGATCTGAGTTCAAATCTAACCTAAGACATGTGATAACTGTGTCACCCTGGGCAAATCGATAACTTCTGTTTGCCTCAGTTTTCTCAACAGAAAAATAGGGGTAATAAGAGCACCTACTTGTCAGAGTTGATGAAATGAAATAACAAATGTAAAGTTCTTAACACACTGCCTGGCACACAGTAGGTGCCTAATAAATGCTTACTTTTTCTTATTATAAGAAGTTCCCAAATCATCTTCTTATCTATATACCCATTTGAAGTAAACTGACCTTTTCTTATTATTTGAGATATCACCATGGGAAATACCCACTAATAGTTTCCCAGAAGACATCTTTTGTTATCTCTGGAGAAATACTGAACTTTGAGAATACTACTCTGTTCCCACTTGACCTTTACTATTTCCTTATATAGATGAATGGTTTCAATTTTCTTCCAACTTCATTTTTCATGCATCCCATAAATTGGTAACCACTAATTTAAGCCATGCTTTCTTTGATACATTTCTTTTTCCAAGCAATATCTTAGAGCCAAAGTTTTACAGCTTGATAAGTATAACTTGAAATATATTTAACGATGATGTTTAAAAACTACCTTGATAATTAGCTCTGTCTGGAATGCTCCAATGAAGAAGGTACTTAGTGAATGTTTCTACAGGTAATTGGGAACTTAGGCTAATAAATATGACCCAAAA
>JAQQSZ010009390.1:0-12786 GCA_028646595.1 Phalanger gymnotis
CCCTCACCCCCAGCTTTGAAGAAACCCAGCCATTGGTGCTTCTCTTTTTGGTAACTATGTATATGATGTCTTGATCAGACAGAGCCTGTCTGTTGAATTGTTATTTGCTCTGTTTATATTGTCTCTGTATTTGCTCTGAAGTTCAGGGTGCTGGCTTTCCCCCCTGAACTGAATGATATGTGTATGTTTGATTAAAGTGAGATCATTAACCCTTCAAAATTGCTTTCCTTAGAAAAGCAAATCAAAGAACCTGTACTGGAAGCTCTTGTTGCTGGTCTTGTTGGGTCTTTCACCCCCACAGCATCTGCTAGCAACATTGTTGTTTCAAATGTGTAGAATGCTGGCCCTGGAACCAAGAAGACCTGTTTCAAATCCAGTCTCAGACTCTCTCACTAACTGTGTGCTTTGAGTGAGAGACTTAACTTCTGTTTTCCTCAGCTTCTTTAATTACGAAATGAGGATAATAACAATACCTACCTTGCAAGATTGTTGTGAGAATCAAATGAGATAATAATTGGAAAGGGCTTTAGGCACTACATGACTGCTCATTCTCTTCCCTTCCCCATTCTCATCCCCAAATTATAACCTATGGTTTCCCTTTCCCTCCTCCTTGAACTTCCAGTGAGGGTCCCCTGTAGAGCATGGAGCTCAGGTCTTGCATGCTTCCCTCCTATCCTGATAGAGATGTTACTGCTTGCAGTTGGGAAATAGAGAACATGTACTGACCTAGAGGAGTTTCTGGCTTTGTTGCTTTTTCATTTTAATTTGTTCTTTCCCTACCTCTATCAGGCTTCTCAAATACAGGAAGATGGGGTGGATCAGTAAAAGAAATAAAGTCATTTGGGTGACGGACTATTCTTTAGGAGATCTTAAGGATCTTATCGCCAAGGGTGGAGCATAACAAGAGCAATATCCTAAACCTTGCTCCAGGAAAGTTGTTTTAGTTTTTCATTAGGCATTGAGATATACTCAATGTATATCTTTATTGAATATCCTTCTCCTGATAAGGCTAAATAGAATCTCCTTTTGTTAATTATTGAATGACCTGTGCTGACCAGCTCAGAACTCACATGTTTATTACTTTCATAAAATTTAATAGAGATAGGAAAATAAGCATATTGGTTTCAGCACTTCCCCATGTGACACTAAGGACTGAGTTTTTTTTTTCCCAAGCAGACACCTTACAGACGCCTTGAGATTTCAATCCCTCAATTGAGTGAGAATTGTGCCTTCAATGCAGACTTCATCTGTATATGCTTGGTCTGTCGAAAATTTTTTTTCATCTTTGTTTACTTTCATTTCATTGCTACATTCTTATGAAACCTGTGGATGACTATATGGTTGGTTAGAAGCCAAATGTGATGGACGGTGAGATCACTCACTAGGACAAAAACAAAAATCAATATCAAAGTAGAAGACAGAATAAAAATGAAAAAATAATGGCAACCTATTGAGGTACTTCCAACTGAAAAATGAGAAATGAATAAAAGAACAGACATTATCCATTGATATATATTTGCCATTTCCTAAGGACATTTATACAAATAAATTTACATAATGAGATCAAAAGAGCCTAGAAATCATTTCAGCCAGCAAACGCTTGCTCTTCTTGCCAGGTGTAAAGAGATGATATTCATGGGGAGCAGCAGTTTAGAATTTAAATTCATTTGTAAAATCACACAGAGGGGGACTGTGGAGATTTTGAGTAGAAGCATCATCTCTTCAACAATTTCGCAACTTTGTTTTAGAACTAACTAAAGAAATCCATTCCTAGGTGAGATGAGATTGAAAGAATAACAACGACCCAAAAAAATAAAACAAAACAAAAAACCAAATCCAAACCTAACCCTTTTTGGAATTCATTCATGTATCTTGCCTGTGCCACTCCTTGAGAACACAAGTTCCATTTGAAATGTGACCTTGAACACGAAAGCCTCCAATGTTCCCCTCAGGTCCTCCCAAGGGGCTTTGTCTTATCTAAGTTTTGTATCCTCCCATCAACTGACAGGTGCTCTGCACACAACATGATATCTATCAATGTCCATTGATTACTAAATACATGGGTTTATTAGCTGATTAGTTTCAGGCCCACATCACCAAATCCATTAGACATGTCAAATGGAACATCTCAATCTCATGCAGAAATTGGACCATGTCCTTCCCCTTTTAAACAAACTCCAATGACTCTCTATTACTACTAGGACTAAATATAAACTCCTCTTCTGCATTTTAAAACTGTAGTAGGTGCAAAATCCCAACTCATGCAAATTAGACGAGATTTGTAGTAGGTTCACTCTCCCAATTCATGCAAACTAGACTAGATTTTACCCAAAAAGTATGAAAATTCCTGCTACTGTTGAAAGACCTGTGCATCTCATTTTGTTCCATTGTCAAACTACCTGAAGCAGGACCACATCAGAGCAAAAGCCCTTCACTACTTGAACCCAGCTTGCCTTTCGAATGGTTTTTCTATAACATGGATGTGACAATCTTATACATTCCTTTTCCCCTCAAGCTATTCAATAAATTCTAGAGGTTTCTCTTACCTCAAGGATCAAATATAATATCTTCCGACACTTAAAGCTCTACATTTTAAGATGGCCTACTTACTCTAGTAGCTAGGTAGCACAGTAGTTAGTGTTCTGTGCCTGGGGTCAGGAAGATCTGAGATCAAATCTGGCCTCAGATACTCACTAGTTGTGTGACTCTGGGCAAGTCACTTAATCCTGTTTGCCTCAGTTTCCTCATCTGTAAAATGAGTTGGAGAAGGAAATGGCAAACCACTCCAGTATCTTTGCCAAGAAAACCCCAAATGCGGTCACAAAGAGTCAGGCACAAATGAAACAATTTAACAACAACTTACTCTGTCCTACTTCACTAGTCTACTTGCCATTACTTCCTCAAAACACTTTATGTCTTTTGTAGGCCCCTTTGCCCACTCTATTTCCCTATTTATTTTGAATGTTCTTCTTCCTTACCCCCACCTCTTAGAATCCCTGGATTCCTTTAAGACTCAGCTTAAATGCCAGCTTCTAAACAAGAAGACTTTGTCATCTCTCTCTCTCTCACCCTCTCAAACTGTGAGAGCCTTCTCCTCTAAGGATTCGTTCCATCATTTCTGTACATAACTTATACATTCTTATTTCTCTAAATGTCTCCTTTTTCAAATATAATCACCTTGAAGGCTGGGACTGGTTTTGCTTCTTTTTGTACCCTAATTCTCTTTTTAGACCTGACTAAGCAAAATCATCCACAGGTCATTTAAGGAAGAAACTGGAAGGGTGACAACAACAAAATATGTTCCTCATAAGTAGACCATGGTAGCCTACTTCTCATCTTTGAGTCTTTGCATTGACTCTTTCCGATGCCTGTGTAAATTATTTATCATTTATAATAATGTTTGAAACCAATTTTATGTTATAGGAGCTAATACCCATAATGTCACTGGGCCCCAGTAACTCTCCAGAAATGCTGGAGATGACTACAAGGAATTTTAGGTTTCCCTAGGTCCTGAATCCACCCTAAACACTTTTGTTTTGGGTCTCCATACCCAGGACTTACTGGGTCCATCCAAACTTGTGTTTTGGGCTCCATTCAGGTGATTTGTATATGATATGTATGTCATACTATTGTCAGATGATTTGTTTGTGACTTGTGTGCAGAAACCTTTGTCAAAATCCTATATAATGTAATTTTTCCAGAACCTAGGGAAGGGAGCCACTCCTTCTTTCTGGCTCTCTCCTCTATCAAATGATCTAATAAATTTCTTTCTAAAACTATTTCAGATTTTCAAGTTTATTCTTGAAACAATGCCTGGATTTTAGAATCCAGCTCAAGTACCACCCCACACATCCTGATCCTTGTGTGTGACTTCCTCCCAAACGACCTTGTTCCCATTCTGTGAACACCATATAAAATCCATACATATGGAGAGGCAATTGAGTGGTACAGTGGGTAGAGCACTGGGCCTGTAGTCAAGAAGGTATGAGTTCAAATCCAGACTGAGACACCAAGTAGCCATGTGACCCTAGGCAAGCCACTTAACCATTTTGCCTCCATTTCCTCAATTAAAAATAGAGATACATAATATTTACCTCTCAGGCTTGTTGTAAGGGTCAAATAAGATAAAATCTGTGAAGCACTTTGCACAGTGCCTGGAGTATAGTAGCCATTATTTAAGTGCTAGCTGTTATTATTATGATTTTTATTAGATAGATTATAAAAGGCTTAAAGGAAAGTGCTAGTTCAATTTTGCCTGGCTCAGAGTAGGGACTTCATCAATGCTTGTTGATTGATTGATCTGAGGCAAATTTTCCTTTTAGTTTTTTATTAAACTCACCTCCTTCAATTATTAACTAATTAGCTTGCTTGCTAGTTTGTTCATTTATTTTGTCAGGGGATGACAAAGGAGAAGAAAGTGGTTAGAAAAGCTGGTGCTAAAAGATTCTTATGCATATCTACATGTATCTTCAATGTTTCTTTAGCCTGAATTTAGTTATATTTGTTGGAAGTAAGGAGTTCATTGTAATTGGACTCAGACCCTATACTCTCCTAAGGATACTCTTGCCTCTAGAGGAGTTTTTAATCAAGATTTTTTTTAATCTAAAGACAAGGTGTTTTTATCTAGAGTATATAAGGTTAGATAGTAAGTCTTCAATTCAAGTCAGGAAACATTTATTAAGGAACTTACTATGTGTAGAGCTTTTCGAGAACATGCTGGGAAGTCAATTTAATGTCTTGAAATATCTGCTATGTGCAAGGAACTGGAGGTAAAAAGGCAAAAATGAAGAAAAATAGTCCTTGATCTTGGAATATTCTACTGAGATATCAATAAACATGAATTTGAGGAGGGTCAAATAAGATAAATAGGAGTGTTGAACAATGGACCTGGAGTCAGGAAGACCTAAGTTCAAATCAGACAGTTAATAGGTGTAGGACCCTGAGAAAGTCAATTAACCTCTGTGCCTTGGTTCACTCATCTGAAAATGAGTGGGTCAGAGTTGGTAGCTTTTTAGGTCTCTTTCATCTCTACATCTATGGGTGTATTGAGGGAGAAAGAGACTGGGAGGTGGATTGTGAAATAAGAGGATTCTTTATTTCAGCTATAGTCTCTGAAGTCCTTTCCATTATAATTCTATAAATTTAAGGGAACTTAGAGGTGAAGGGACACAAAGATGAAATCAGACACAGTCCTTGCTGTCAAGGAAAGTTATGGTCTTATAAGGTGGATGAGAGGCATAAAGATAGTACTAGGATATAAATTGGAAGAGGGCAATGGAGAAGTTTATGCTAAATCCTATGAGAAACTGGGGAGACTGAAAGGTAGAGAAGGAGCAGGGACCATACAGCTTCGCATACCTTGAGATGCTGAGTTACTGCTCTGACAAGCTGTTCTTCAGTCATTTCAGTTGTGTCTGACTCTCCATGACCCACTTTGTGATTTTCTTGGAAGACATACTGGAGTGGTTTGCCACTTCCTTCCAGATGAGGAAACTGAGGTAAACAAGATTAAGTGACTTGCCCAAGGTCACACAGCTAGTGCATGACTGAGGTAAGATTTGAACTCAGGTCTTCCTGACTTCAGGCCCAGTGCTCTATCCACTGTGCCACCTAGCTTGCCTTATTGTTGTGATATATTCATTGCCAAATATTCAGCAACCCATACAACCACCAATGAGGTCAAATACATAGCCTACTGACTGGGAGGAAACTGGATCAATTGTATAAATTGTTTGGCATTGTTTAGATAAAAGAGCCAGTGGGATTTTTCCACCTTTCAGCCTTTTTTACATGGAGATACTAGAAGAAAAAGATAGATGCTCCAACAAAGCATTCCATGGTGCAGTGGAAAGGACCTTGAACTCCAGAGTAAGATAGTAATATGCTGGAAGAAATAGTACAGGCAAAGGTGTGCTGGTAAATGTTTAACAACCAGCTCTTTGGGGGTGAGGGGGGGAGAGAAATGTACATACAACACACTTTTACATTTAATTTGAATTATTAACATTTTCTTCATCACTTTACTAAATCTAGGCAAGTAACAAAACTATAATCAAACCTTTTGGTAGCATTTGCCAATTTCTGGGATGTAAATATTCACACTGAAAATTTGACAATAGTCTTGAAAGCCTGTTTTAGCAGCTTTAGCATATTCTTCCATCTAGTCCATCGCTACTCTACCCCGCGCAGCATCCTTAAAACTATGTTCAAGCTATTTAACCAGCAACATGGTGAAACTATTTGCAAACCTCAAAAGGAAGGAATTATGTGCCCTAGAGAAAGTCATTTCATTTAATCCCATGAGATAAGAAGACAAGGTAAAAATCCTATAAATTAGCTCCAAAGAACTTTAGTACTTAGAACTTTCATTCAGAGCCTCTACTCCTGACTGACTCTATATACCCATACACGGGAAGGACAAATAAATTGGCATGCTTGTGACTCAGACACTGATTACCTTAGGAATTCCCCACAGTACCAACTCTGTCTTATATACTCTAACCCACAAGAAGGAGAATGAAAGCAGATAGGATGAAGTAGAGGTATAAGGCAGGGCTAAAAATATGCCACTGGACACTGTAAGAGAAGTAGGGAGGGGAAAAAAAGGAAATTGGAAAGAGCTGGGAATAATCTTCTCCCCTTGAGGGACCCTGACTGCTGACCTTTATGTCCTCCAACACGAGGAGTCTGTGACCACCCAACAGCCCTGCCTCTGGGCTTTGGGAAGAAGATGGGGAATAGCCAAATAAAGTGGGAGAATAACAAGAAAAAAGGCTGAAATCCTCAAATATCAGAAGATAAAGCCTGAATAAAAATCCAATGTATATACAGATAAAGCCAACAAAGAGGATCCTAAAAACAAAAAGAACAAGGAAAACCTCCAAAAGAAACTGTGACTGAGACTTTCTTAAACAGATAAATTAACAATTAAGCCATATCAATCCCTATTTGCAAATATGCCTATCTGTGCAGTCTTTATGTTATAAAACGATTATTCAAACCCATTCTCAAGTATTTGTGCATTTCTAGGCAATGTAAGCTCCTGTCTCATGATGTAATGGCTCAAATGATTACATATCATAGTGCCCACCCCAGGGCCTTGCACACAGAATGCATTTAATAAGTGTAAAATGAATACAATGTGTAAAAATAAATAAATATAGTGAAGTATAGAAAGCAATCCTCCAGAAAGACCCTCATTCCCCGCTTAGGAATCAGAGCCAAGTGAGTTTTGTGTTTAATATTCATGTGCATTTGATGTCTGTCCATCCTGAGCTGCTTTATCAGTCAGAACAGCATATGGCCAAGGCAGGAAATGTGAACAAACATAACTGAAATCTAGGCTATATTTAGATACAAATTGCCCCAAACGTTCCATGGAAGAAGTTCATCTTCCAAGGCACCTCTAAAGATGCTAATGCAGTAATTACTAAGTGATTGCATTTAAATACAAAACTACTTCTTATCTAAGAAAATCAAATTCTAGGTTCTTGCTTTAAATCCATATAGCAAATGAAAGATGATGAAAATTGCTCACTCTTTGTACTCAAAAAGGCCAATGACATCACACTGTTGAGGTTAAGGTATTGTGTATATGACCGTGGCTGATCAATCCAATAAGTGTTAGATGATTATTATTATTATTATTATTATCATCATCATATTGTTATATGGAGCAGCCTTTACTTAAAATTTATCCAACTGTCCCCATCTGGTTCGATTAAAAGTGAAAATGTAGAAATTTTGGTGAGCTTATTTCAGTCATGAGCATCAGAAGAATAATGTCTTCTTACTACATGGCTAAAAAGAAGTGATGATCCAGAAGGTGCAGAGCTGAAATTTGCAAACAAAAGGGACAAACACCTCACTCATCTCTCAGGCTCTTTTTCACACTTCCTTCAACAAGGAAGGCAGAACTACTTTGCCCTGCAGAGGAACTGGGAAGGCGGTAGGGGCAGCTGGTTGCATTCCCCTACCTGGCCACCATGTGTCTACTAGCATATGACATGTGTTTCTTTTGTCTTTATCTTTTCCTGATGTTAGGTGAATGAGGAGCCTCTAGGAGACTGCTCAGGTATCCACATAAGTTTGGAAGCTCCAAATATCCTAGCAGATGTCTCACCAGAAACCAGAAGAGTCCATCATGAGTAGTAGCAGTGGCCAGAGGAGTTAGAATCTTTAGACTAATATAGAAAGATATTTGGATGGTGAAGGTGTCAGGGATGGCTGTTTCTAATGATGGAGATAAGAATTGGCTATGGAGCAGCTACATGATGCAGGGGATAGAGTGCTGGGCCTTGAGTCAGGAAGACCTGAGTACCTGAATTCAAATCTAGCCTCACACACTGTCTAGCAAGCTGGGCAAATCAGCTGTCTTTTTTTTCGATAGGGACCCAGGCTAGCAGCCTTCATTCCCTCCCAGCTCTTTTCCTGACTTCCAGACTTCAAAATCATGTGTCCATGCCAAATGCTTCCATCTCCTTCTACCACCCCTACTTTTTTAGTTCTTTTTTGTGTATTGTCTTCCCCCACCGGAATATAAGTTCATCTAAGGCAGGAACTGTCTTTCCTTCTTTTTCCTGTATTTATATTCTCGTGCTTAGCACAGTGTCTGGCACAAAATAAATGTTCATTTCTTTCCTCTTTGTTTCCTTTACTGTACTTTAAGGTTGAGCTTACTCTCTCCAGAGACCTTTTTTGCACAAAGGGTGAATATGTCCCAATTTGAGGAGAATTTTTTGTACTAACTATTCTCAGTATAACTTTTTAGTAATTCCTTAAAAGCCAATGAAATTCAACTGGTTGCTTGACAAGGGAGAACATATTAGTGGGGGCTTAGGAGCTACAGTGTTGGAAAACAAACCCCTTCAGGAGGGGTTGCCCATAGAATGCAGAGGGAGATGGAACCCAGAGGGAGTTTTTATGTGATTATTGGTCAAAAACAAGTCAATAAACATTTATTAAGCACTTACTATATGCCAGGTACTATGCTATCTCATCATATTTTCAGTAAATTCAGATAGAAATTATTATTATTATTAATAATAGTAGCAGCAGCAGCAATAGCAATGATAATAATAGCCAATATTTATATAGCTCTTAATACATACTTTGTAGTTATATACACACACGCACACACGCACACAAACACACACTTTGCTAAGAGCTTTACAAATACTTTCTCATTTGATTCTCAGAATAGCTCTGGGAGGTAGGTACTATTATTTTCTTCATTTTACAGATGAGGAAACTGAGGCAAATAAAGCTTAAATGACTTGCTCATGGTCACACAAGTGTCTGGAAGTCTGGGGCCACATTTAAACTCAAGTCTTCCTGACTCCAGGCCTGGAGCACTATACACTATACCACCCAGCTTCCTCATCCTGCTATTATTCTTTTTTGAAATTTATTGTTCCATAGATTATTGTACTGATGAATAATATAACTTTTAATACTTGAATAAAAAGTATTAAGAAATTAGTTCATTCTCTGTAAGTTCATTATAAGCATCCTTGGACAACTGCAATATTAGACAAGACAACGGGATCGATATGTACCTCACCCTTTTCCTCATAATTTTGATTTCTTGTGTTAGATTTGCAAAAGCTTCTAGTTCTATGTAGCTTGGAGATTATGGATAGTTGGTACAGGAACATCTATTAAAATCTCTTGCTTATGTTTTCATGGATCATTTTCATGCCTGGGTGACTGTTCACTCTGTGAAAAATGGTCTCGTCTCAGCACAGTTTTTTGATTGAGTACTCTAGAATTTTTTGAGGTCTGTATTTGTAGCATGGGAATTTGTCCTATGTCAGTTTGTGAAAGAAAGCAGGCTTCCGGTGCATATTTTTCACCACCAGGTCATGATTTGCTAGGCATTTGGTAAGTGCTAAATTGTTGCAGTCCGCAGTAGTATATTATGTTATTTACCATTTCCTTGCAAAATCTGCATTGATCATTCAATCCAGGTACCCTTTTGCAACCTTGATGGGGTGAGCTGGCCCTAAACTGCCATAATAAATATTTGCATTTCCACAAAGAAATCCTACATTTGTTTGAGGCTTTTTTTGTGAATATATTTATAACTCAGTTAACAGAGCTGGTGTTCATGGATGGCCTTTTGGCTCCACCCAAGGACAAGGCACTTTTGACAAATCCAATGACATTTTCCCCTTTATTAACTTTCACAATTTTAGCGAAGTAACATCTGTCCATTCCAAAAATATTTGTTGGGTTTTTTTTAATCTTAACATTATCTGCTCTACTACTATATCAATCCTCTTCTTCAATTTTGGCAAGCAAGTATTAGTTTTTTTCCAGTTGCTTGTGTTTCACTAAGTCTATATGTATTTTTGTTAGGATACTTTCTAAATCTGTTATAGTCAATTTTATAGTTCTGAAGGTGTACATTAAGGTTGGTATTGGGTAATGTGTTTATTACTTTAAACTGTATTCTCATTCAGCTTTGATTTCTGCAGGCCGGTAAATTTCCCAGCATATTCAGTCATAGACTTCTCCTTCATATCTTTTAATTTTTTTTTAATCTTAAGTTTTTGTTTCTTTTCTTCAGAGGCAATCAAAGTTAAGTGACTTGCCTAGAGTCACACAGCTAGCAACTGTCTGTCTGTGGTTACATTTAAACTCAGGTCCTCCTGACTCCAGGGCTCATGCTCTATCCACTACACAACCTTGCTACTCTGCCTTTATATCTTTATATGATGTGTTTTGGCATGAAAAGGAACATTATTTGTAGGTATCATCATCTATTTGATAAAAATGACCTTTAGATTCAAGTTTGAATATCACAGCTTCTTTTTCCTTGGAGTATGGTAGGAATTTTGTGCTTACCTGGTCCACGTAACATTCTAGTATCATTGGAGAAATATTCCATAACATGGAAGAACTCTTGAGTTTTTTTCCCCAGTGAATCTATATATCTGGTATCATTTACATAATCAAATAATTGATAAGATATTAATTTGGAAGTTGTTATTAACTCTATATAGTATGTGAAGGCAGACAGAATCACAATGGGCTATACTATCTCCTTGAAAAATGCTACATTTTTTTATAGCAGCTCTTTTTGTGGTGGCAAAGAATTAGAAATCAAGGGGATGCCCATCAATTGGGGACTGGCTAACCAAATTGTGGTATATGAATGGAATGGAATACTATTGTGCTATAAGAAATGAGGAGCAGATGGACTTTGTTATAACCTGGAATGGCCTAAATGAACTGACGCTGAGTGAGGGGAGCAGAACCAATAGATACAGAAGTACAGACACACGGTATCTGTAAGGACTAACCTTGATAGACTTGACTCCTCTCATCAATGGGTTCAAAGAAAGCTCCAAAAGACTCATGATGGAAAAAGCTATGCATATCCAGAGAAACAATTATGGAATCTGAATGGAGACTGAGGCAAACTTTTTGCTCTCTTTTTTCCTTCTTTTTTTGGTTTTGTTTCCTCTTTCTCATGATTCATTCCGTGGGTTATAATTCCTCTTTACAACTGGACTACTATGTAAATAATTTCGATGTGAAGGTATATGTAGAACTTACATCTGATTACATGCTGTCTTGGGGGAGAGAGGGGAGAAGAGGGAGGGAGAGAAAATTTGGAACCCCAAAACTTGTGGAACTGAGTGTTGTAAACTAAAAAAAAAAATATTTTTAAAAATGCTACATTTTATGCCACAATGCATACAAATGCTACAATTTTTGACATTACTATCTTAGTGGTATGTTTTAAATAGGCAATAGTTTTCAATGTGGGCATTAAATACTCTGCTATCCTCACTATATCTAGCTTTATTTTGTGTATTCGTTGCACATGAAGAAGCCATGAATATGGAACTAAGACAATAGGTTTGTGTTAATCAACTGAGGCAGCACAAATGTGATGCTGCTTTGGGGCAGTTTAATAATCACTGAACTGATAATAGGTTATTCTTTATACCTCTAGGACTCTTTGGCATATACCATTTTTTTTCTTAGTTAAGAAGTTATTTTCGGCCTGGGGGTGGAGCCAAGATGGCGGCTGGAAGCAGTGACTGGCGTGAGCTCCCCACCAAGTCCCTCCAAAAACCTATAAAAAAATGGCTCTGGACCAATTCTAGAGCTGTAGAACCCACAAAGTGGCAGAGGGAAGCAGGGCTCCAGCCCAGGACAGCCTGGATGGTCTCTGGGTAAGGTCTGTCCCACAAGGAGCTCCCAGCTCCCAGATGAGGGGAGCGGAGCTGAGCCAAGCAGAGCCCAGCGCGCCCGGCGCGGGCCGACCAGACCGCAGACCAATGACACCAGGAGCCAAGCAGAGAGTGCCCTAGCATCCTGAATTACTGAGCTGTGGCATGTACCAGACCTCACAACCCACAAACAGCAAGACAACAGAGAAGGTTAGTGGGAAAAGCTGGGGGACTGAGTTTGCGGTTCGGTCACCGCCCCTGTGGGGCAGTGGAGGTGGGGCAGCTTTAGAACTATGGCTGCAGTTGCTTCTGGCCCCAGGCTCACCTGGTGGGAGGAATTAAGTGGCTAATCAGAGCAGGAGTGAAGAGGCTGCTGAAGATTTCAGCCCAGTCTGGGTAGGGGGTTCTTGGGGAAGGAGGAGTGCTGGTGAGGCAGCGCATCCGCCCAAGCTTGGAACATAGCACTCGTTTGTCTACAAGCAGCCATACCCCCGCTAAAAACCTCAAGGGTTAAGTAAGTTGGCTGGGAACATGACCAGGTGGTGAAAACACACCCAGATTCAGTCTCAGACTCTGGATTCCTTCTTTGGTGACAAAGAAG